>JAMALH010000011.1:516610-645590 GCA_023628075.1 Naganishia sp. PG3902-1
AAGGCCGTCGTAGGACGGCCGAGATCAGCGCTCCGAGCGCAGCGTGAGTACCCGCGCCTCCGGCAAGGATCCCCGAGCACGCCGTAGGGCGCGCGAGAATCCCTGCCTTGTCGAGCGAAGCGGGAACACAGCGCCGCAGGCAAGGACATCCGAAGCCGTCGATCCTCCGGCGCAGGTCGTCGTCGAGGCCGTCGTCGAATGGCCCCGCCGCATACCTCTGCGCTCGAGTCCTTTCGAGAGATCACATCGCTCGCCGCGTTTGCGATAAGATGGCGCTTCTCGCATCCAGGACAGCGGTTATGGCCATTCGATCGGTGGATTTTGAACCGCGGGCAAAGGAAGCGGCGGCGAAAAAGGTCGTTTTTCCGCGCGGGAGATTGTTACGGGAAGAAAGTTCGGAAAGGCGCTGTGCCGGAACGCCCAAGCGGTGAAACGCATGGACGGATCTCGCTTGTGCCGGTGTGCAGGCCCTTACTGCACGCGCTACCCGTCCATCTCCAGCCGCGAACATCGTTCCCGTACCTCCATTCCGCCCATGGCTAACCCACCGTCACCAGATCGGCCACGGCATGACCCTCATCACCCCCCTTCCCGCCTCTTCAACCCTCACCCGCCTCACAGCAATCTTCACCACCTGCGGCCTCGTCCGTTCCCTCCCCGAATCAAAATTCAACGCCGCCACCGCCCTCGCCGGATCCGGGCCGGCATTTGTGGCCGTGATGGTGGACGCGTTGGCGGATGGCGGCGTGTTGATGGGGTTGACGAGGCAAGAGGCGACGGAGATGGCGGCGCAGAGTACGTTTTTGCCCTCGGCTTTGATAGTTTCCGGTGGGATGTTGACCTTGAGAGTTAGCAATGAGCGGCACCGTGCGAATGATCCTCGATACGCCTCTGCACCCATCACTCCTGAAAGACGGCGTCACCAGTAAGCCCCACCTCCCCTTTCCCCTTCTATCTTCCCCTATATACTCACACTCCCGCGGTAGCGCCCGGAGGATGCACCATCGCGGGCCTCATGCGCATGGAGGATGGAAACGTGCGTGCGACGCTGGCGAGGACGGTGCAGGCGGCGACGTTACATGCCGCGGGGCTCGGGCAGGAAAAGAAGTAAGCGCCGAGGGTTTTGTTGTGGTGCACAAGGGGATTAGCAGGATTACGGTCCGCTCAGCGTCCGGTTGATCGATTAGATGGCGGGGGAAGGATGGAGAGACTGTTTTCACAGGGTGCGGGGAAGCCTTGAAAAGTGTTACCTACGATGTACCTATCGGGGAGATGCAATCCTCATACAAGACGCGGTGTCGAGGGATGATGACCTGACCACGACATACAACCTTGACGACAAAACTAACAACAAATGCAACGTGAAGAGCTGCGAGATGAACCCTCTCGGCGTGCTTCTGTCATGCTAAAGCCTTCCATCAACAGGGAAAGAATTCTGGATCGTTATATGAAGATTCTGGGTCTAAAGCTTGGTCTGAGGGCGGGCGGACAGAACGCTGAATATCGTGCTCGGCGCAACTTGCCTTTGTCCGTTGGAAAGGTTTTGCTTACTGTATACCGATGAATGTTGACCGTTCGTTTGCGGACGGCCAAGGCTGCGAGCGTGACACCTTTGTTGCAAGATGGACAAGGGTTAGGGGTTAGGGGAATGCCGCAGGGTGTGACTGGAGGGAGAGTTAGCCAATGGGCTGAGCACGCGCATGTCACGAGGGCTCGATACACTTGGGTCTTCAGCCGTGTCGTTTTGTGTTGCATGGTTTGCCTGAGTAGCGTCATGCACCAGCCCTATGCACTGGACCCGGACTCTGTTCAGGACGTATAAGGCGCGGTTCGACTCGCGAAAGCAAAGTCAACCCTCGCTTCCCTTGAGGTCGCTTCTCTCTTCTCATTGCACTCGTATGGCACTATTCTGTTATACATCAGCCGACGAGTCCAAAATACCATCTGCAAACACCATCCGGTGGTCCCCAGTCTCCTGCATTCCAACTCATCATCCCGTTACTCGCCCATCCAGCTATACCCCAACCCATCACCACCCAACTCAGTCGACACCGTCCCATCCTCCCTCAACCGCGTCAGCCACCCATTCCGCTGGATCGTCTTGACAACGTAATCCGGTACCAACGCATCCACAGGCTTGCCGTGCGCTCGCCGGGCGCTTTGAATCTTCTGCGCTAGGGCCTCGGCGTCGCGGTTGACCAACTGGAGGGTGAGGCGCTGGATGTTGGTGAGGCGCATTTCTTCGGGAAAGCTGCGAAACGACGGATCATCAGCGAGGTCCTCCATTGTCTTCATGAGACACTTGTGCAACATACTATGGCTCGATGGGGTTATTCCGTGCCTTTTCCACGGCGGCGTAGAAGGAATCCACGTTGTGGAGGTTGTAGCTGTAGACATATGGCTCTCCAAGCAGAGCGGCGGGGCCATGCTGAGTGTATTTTCTGTGGTATCGAGATGATCAGAACTGCCCTCTCAAGGAGTGTTGGCCGCTTACCCGTCATACAAGTCGTAACCGGCCGGTGTAGGTGTCTCTCCGCTATACGGCAATAAAACAGGGACGCCTTTACATCTGAAACGACCTGACATCAGCTTCGCTCCCGCCTCTACGGGTTGCACTCACATCGCCAAATACGGACTGGGCGAGATGATCGGGTATCCCAGCCCAATCATCATCTTTGCATGTCCGACCTCGGACGTGTAGTCGTCAAAAGACAGCGGACCTTTATTGAGGATTCCCGGCGGCAAGACGTCTTCCGCGTTGTCCGACTTTGCATTGGCGATCGGCACGATTCCCGTGCGCTCTTCAAAATCTGCCCACCACTCGGGAGGTGGTGCCACTCCATTTCTCTCTGGGTAAAAGTATCCTGAACAGAACAGTGAGCATGCGTCGCTGGGGGTTTCAAGCATGACGTACTGCTTATCTTGCCCAGAATGACCGCCTGATCTTTTCGCTCGCGGTTTGGAATCAGCGGGATACTTGCACATGCGTCTTCTAGAGAGAACGGGATATGGTGGTGGCCAGGATAGGCATACGGTCTAAGCATGGTACTGATCAGCGTTGTTTGCTGTGTCGAAAGTGGCTATCACTCACGACAAGATCCAGTCATTGCTCAATGTGTTGAAAGTAAAGCCGTCGCCTTCTCGCTGTCCCCATTCCCAACTTGGTGTGGATTTCAAACACCACTTGAGGTCTCGATTCAGGCATGATCTAATACCGGGGGAGCCTGTTGCACTTACGAAAGTCGGCGTCACCATCTTCCATGCCGGGACATGTCCCTGCACATTGGAAAGTCCCAGTCGATCCTTTTCCTCTTGAGGAAAGTCGGACCGACAGCGTGGATCTGCCATGCAAGAAACCACGAGTTTATCTTCCGCCCAGATGGTGGTTCTACGTGAACAAACGCCAAAGGCGGTATAGAGCCGTTAGCGAGCAAGCGAATGCAAGAGATTTCACCTACATGACATCTGGGAGCGCCGAAGCGAACCTGACGAGACCAGCATAGTCGCGGTGATTTAGTGTCAGAATGGTATAGTTTTCCCTATCCAGGGTTTGCGTGATTGGCCTTATTTGAAAGAGGGGAAATCAGCAAGGCAAGGGGGTCTTGCTCTCACAGCGGCGAGAGCTCACCTCAGATGGACAACTTCCCCTGGGACAAAGAAAAGGTGGAACACCCGATCAGATGATATTTGCAGCGGGTGGTCCTTGAGGCCTTACCTCCCAATCCTCCGTTACCTCTCGATAGCTCCAGATACCACTGCACGGAGAGCACGACCGTGAGAGCGTTCTGTTGCTGGCATTGCTCTGGGGCGTCCGGTGAGATTGGGAGCGAGTAGTGCGGCAAACAGAAGAGCAGTCTCTGTAGATTGTTGCGGTTCTCCCGTTCGTATCTCCAGTGGCTTCCGGTAAAACTGTACCGAGGTCAGAATAGTGCTCAACGGGCGGATGGGAGATGAACCGAACGCACGATAGATTCGAGAATTCCTCCCAGTTATCCAGTACCCCTCTCAGCTGCGCGTACCACCGATCCTTCCAGCAGCCGCTATGGTTGCTCCGCACGCTGGTATCATTCGTCGATGGTGGTTGCCAGCCATCGCACGCCCCACTCCGCACGCCCTCTAGCATCAAACGCTCTGCGGCCGAGTATCCGGAATCATCGCGCTCTTCGTGCAAAGAGAAAGCTGGCACCCTCTGTTGTCGGTATCGAGTGTGGTAGTGCGCGAATGATAATCCAGTGACGGCGAGCGCGAGGAGCAGAGTCGCGACCGACTTGTACCATTGGGCATCCCGGCGCGTGATGACCTTCATCGTTTGAGTCCCTTCGTGTATGTGAAGCCAAGGAAGACACAAACGTCGCGAACTGAATTTGGCCAATGTCGCGGGGAGCGGTATACTATCGCAGATGCGTCGCGATATGAGAGCTGTACCGCTACACTGACTAACGGAGTAACGGTAAAGTAGAGGAATGTGGCATATAAGACTGCGCTCGTACCTCAACCCAGTGTTTCTTCCGGAGAAAACAGCGGAGTCGAACTGGCTACAGCGTGCCTGAGCAGCTATCTGAGCTGATGAGGATTGCTCTGAGGACTGAGATTACCTGGAGGTTTCATGTATATCAAGAAAGACGCGGAACGGTCCCATCCCAGCAGTCGTTCGGTCATATTGCACCCGTTCCATAAGGAGCTACTCCCTTCTGCATATGCCGTAGAGATTCCGGTACAGAGCGATCAAACTGATTATGATTGAAGTCTCTGCACATAGTCGTTGTGGATTGGGCATGCAAAGAGGGGAGAAGTGTCGATCTCGCGCGTTTCGTCTCTGGAAGTTAATAATGCTTCCGAGAGCTCTTACGAGATTTCCATGGTTGCTCCCGCATAGCTTCCCGCACGCGTTTGAGCTACTAGCCAGCTTACTGGCGTCCTGAGGTCTTCCAGAGCCCCACAGACGTTCTCCCAGCTGCAGGTGCACTTGTAGAAGGAACTTTGAACAGGATTCCGGGCTTTGCTTGACCAACTTTGAGGCTTATCAGTCTATTCACGAGTTCGCAGGGGGTTGCTGGTCTCGATAGGCACCTCTTACAGCAGTCCTCAATTTTAAAGATCGAAGACCCCGGAGGGGCCCGGCAGGCAAATCGAAAAGTGGTGTGGCCGGAAGCCACTATTGCCTCTTTCGTAGCCACCACTTGCATCTCACTTTGCGAGCATTAGCTCCAGGGGACCTGGGGGCGAGCGTGCGTTAGTTCTGATAGATGACACGGCATATACACACTGCATCAACGCCTTCAATCACGTCTCCTTCCGTTTCCATCAACGTTACTCACCGTCTTCTCGCAATCACGCCTCCAAGAGAATGACACGCTGGCAGACTGTCGGCTGAAGGAAGGGCGCAATAGCTGGCTCCATGGGACCGGCCCGAGAGACGCTTGACAGCTCGGTTCACCTCGGCATGTCCGATCGGCCACGTCGCACGTGGAAGCAATAAGGGCCCGAGACTGTAATCGAAACGAGAATGACGAGTCTAAGACAGTGCCAGTTCCGCTTCCGAGCGTTTCCTGCGGCTCTTCAGCTCGCTCTTCCAGCCCCGCCGCCTCGGATTCCTGCTGCATTCTCAGAGAAGGATCAAGGAAGGACACAATACGTAACTTGTTGCGGTACGTAACTTGCGAGTTAACTTGCGGTTCTCGCTTCGGCCCTTCAAACCGGCTAGCAAACCATGTCTCCCCAAGTGCTCTACAGCACGTTCGGGAAATACCCAAGGTAGTCCCGTATCAACTTGTCATCCGTCGTGACAGCTGTATGCGACATGCACTCGTCAAATGTCCGTAGATTCCCCAGCTAGACACTGGCTGAACTATTCGCCGAAATGTGTTGAAGTCAACGTCGAGATCCCTTCTTCGACGCCGCCTTTGCTCTAGCCTGTTCGGTGCTAGACACACGGTGATTCAATATCCAAATGAAGGTGACCTCTAGAAATCTCCATTGGAACAAGCTCCTCTTGGCTGTTCTCTTCACCGCTGTGATCACCATAATATCAGTCGGGCATTACCACACTCAATACCGGCGACAAGCACTCCTGGCCTCATCTCTTCACGACGAAAAGGATGACACAGGATACTCGGCAGCGGAGCGGTTGGTAATGGAGGGTATACGAACAGGGGCTTGCGATAACTGGCAACCACCAACGATTGACGATACTCCCGGGCGGAGTGAATGCTGGAAGGATAAATGGTTTCAGCAACTCGGCGGTGTGTTGGACAACTGGGAAGAGTATTCCACGCTATCGTATGTTCGCCCTCATTCCCTTTTTCGTCTCGATACGTTATTGTCATTCAACATCCGAGAACAGGTTTGCAAAAGAGCTGAACCAGAATAACCATGACAACCTGCAGAGACTGCTCTTCTGCTTGCCGCATTACACGGTACCGATGTCGCCGGAGGCCCCAGAGGAATGTCAGCATTTGAATGCCCTCACAGTCATGCTATCTGCCCATTGGTGGACAGACATGGCAAGAGGAACTGGATCACAACCTTCTGGTAAGTCCTCAGGGGCGCGATCCATCTACTTCGTTGAACCAGTCATCTTTGCAGGCGAAGTGATACATCTGAGGTACGCTGTCGATCCACGTCACACGGAGCCAGCATTGATCAATGGACATCCCGCGATGTCGACAGACCCATCATGCAAGCGCTCGACAGGAATCAATATACAATCCTGACAATATATCATAAAGATTATGCCGGCCTGGTCAAGCTATACTCGGCGCTTCCAGACGTCATGTGAGTACGCTCGACTGAATCCTGGCGTGTCACTGGTTTACCCTCTTTGATACAGATCGACAATCTGGGCCGAGGACCGACTCGTGGTGTCATGCATGGCAGATCCGCGCTGTCGCTCCGATTTCCCACAGGAGGAAAAAGACAGGCTGGGGCTATCCGATGTCAAGGGACATATTCCCTCCTGGAAGATGGTCACATTGACTTATGTGAGTCACTCAAGGTGATAAACTGCCGACATTCTCTCATCCAAGAGTCTCCAGTGGGCATTAAGATCGACATCTTCTTGGGAATGGGGACAGCGAGAAGGAGATGGCTTCACTTTCAATACGCTAAGCCATGACTGGATCGTGTCGTGGGTAGCCAATAAGATCCACCGAGACAGCCATACTCATCCCGTGCGAGATCAGACCTTATGCCTACCCTGGACACCATCACATTCCCTTCTCCTTAGAAGACACTTGTTCAAGTATTCCTATAGTTCCGGAAAGCGAGAGGAAAAACCAGGCAGTGGTTCTTGGGAAATTGATCAGTACGTGACTGCTCCGAGATGTGCAACGCAAAGCTGAAGATCAACACAGCATACTTCCACCCCGAGAGAATGTGGGGGTTGCCGCCTCCAACCGAGACATGGCTCGACTTCGAGGAGCGCACCGGTCTATCGCTGGTTGCTAATGCACGGTCAGAAGGCTCGGAAGATCTCGCCCTGCCTGCCGGTATCAATAATCACGGCCCCGTGCCGTTCGATAATTATACGTCCGAAGTTGGCCATTCGAGGATGATGATTGCTTTGGGATTCCCGGTGATCTCGCCGAGTCCGTATCTGGCATTGTAAGTTGCAGGCGTAAACTTCGATGTGGAGCGATACTCAGACCCGCTCGACGTAGATGCCAAGGTGTTCCCGTGCTGCTGCCATATAGCGGAGATACGCCAACGCCAGCAGGGTTCGATTTATATGAAGGGTAAGCCTGCATCCTTCCGCGATAGGGAGTTTTGAGAATCTTACCCGCCTCGACAACAGATCGTTAACCCAGCACGGTCCCGCTGCCCTTCTTGGGGAGCCCTATGTTTATAGCTACAACCGTCATGACATGGATACTTTCTGGACTGCTGTGGTAAAGGCAAAAAACAACCCTATCGAGCCATAGTAGGTTTTGAAAACAGTTTCAAAGCCCTCTCCCGTTCCTGACGTTGCGCGCAAAGCATTCCTGACGAAATGCGCCTAACCAACGTTTACCGCCTCACCCTTCAACTGATCAATCGGGACGCCCGCGCCTTAGCACAGGGGATCCAGGAAGCCCGGCGAGCGCAGAGAGAGCCCGTAGACGCGCTGGTGCCGGACTACGTGCTCCGGGCGGTCCAGAAGAACGGTTGGTTGACGCGGTTGAGGGCGAATGGGACGGTGTCAAAAGAGTTGGGTGATGATGGGCTGGGGTATAGGTAGTTTGAAGAGCCCCGGAGGATTGGCGATTAGGCCAGAGACTCCGCGGCCTCTGAGGCACAGTTGTCTAGTAGTTATTTTAGCGTATCTGCTAATACATGACAGAACGCAGAACGGGTTGCAGAGGCGCATTGAGGGAAGAGGCCGAAGAAAAGCTCAGGTCTGTCTCGGCTTCCAAAAGACGGAATGGTATACAACTACGAGACTAGGTACGCCAAATAGAGTATATCTAAGTATGTGCGATGCCGATCGCCACGCATTCCCGCCTCGCCGTATCTCACAGCATGAACACGCAGCGGGGAACATAGCAATACCAGAGAGAGAGAGGGAGAGGGACGTGCGACATTCGCGCATCAAGGGGCACTGACGTTTTGATGGAGAATTTGTCTTCTACTTCGCCGTCGTATCGCCTGCCAGCTTGCAGACACTAAATGGACTTGCCATCTGCCTTGGTATGTTTTGCAGGGGACTCTGCGGACTTGACTGGATTCGGAAAGCTTGCAGGCTGGGCGCGGATGTATCTCTGTCACGGGTAATTGCATAGACGGTTTCAGATCCATGAAACCGTGAACTGTGCCCCATGAGCCTCCTGACCCGTGGTCGTTGTATGGTGGAAGGACATGACGACACACGACGGCGGTATAATATGTATCGTGAAAGGCGAATTGAAGATAAATCTCTATACAAGTGGATAACACTGATATTTATCCAGAGTGGGGCTGTGAACAAAGGCTTGCGGCAGCAATGGTCAAATTCGGCGCGCGCGTGAAGAACAAAAGGGAATCGACCGAGTTGGCTGTGCAGCTGCATATCATCGCGTTCAATTAGTGAATCACCGTCTCCGGAGCTTCGGATCGTGTCTATCGCGGCATTCAGTGAGCATGGTGGATGGATGAATCGGGGGGACATAGCGGAACAGCATCACAGTGGAAAACTCCTCGAAAACGGACCGATCATAGGTGCGTTCGCGACGCGTCGAGGAAAGCCCGGAATCCTGGGGTAACTGATTCGGATCTCGCGTTGCGGTGCACCAGATTTTTCGACATTCGCTCGACATGATGGAAACGATCCCCAATGGCGTGCTTCCTCTGGCAGCGGAACACCAACACCCAACAAGTCACCCGACAGCGGTACCGGATCTCGATCCCGAGATCGTGGATAGTCCTGACGCGATAAGCGATGGAACGTTCCCTTCTCCTGCGCAGAGTCCGGTCAAGCGTCGACGGCCCGATGGAACGCGTGATGGGAAGGAGGAGATGGGAGGGCGTGATGAACAGACGTCAAGGTCGGCGTCGCCATTTCCGCTTCAAGGGCCGATCATCCTCGACAATAACGTGAACGGAACCAAGGGGAACGCATTGCCGTCTCCGCTTTCGGCGGTCGTAGCCTCAGACGAGCAAGAACCCATCGAGGAGCCATCAGCAGATGATGGACACGTGGGCAAGGAATCGTCAGCTGGATCACGTCTCAGTATGCGTGTCGCGCCAGCATCACCAGCACCATCTCACTCAGTATCGCCCGCATTATCGAGAAGAGCATCGAGCCAAGCTCTTCACTCTACGCCAATTACCATCCAAATTCTACAAAACGGCAAACTCGTGGAAACGGGACCCGATACCCCAGATACCAGCACCACGGATGTCGATCAAGTTTCCGTTTCCAGGAGTGGATCTCTCGCTAGCAAGACGAGGCCGCGTAGCGCGACGACGACAACGGGATCGGGGTCATCGACGCGGAGTCGAAGGCCGAGTACTTTGATCCCACAGCCGGGACGCGAGGGGGAGACGATACCGCCGCGGTATCGGAACGCCGATGGAGGTGATGCTAATGCGGAGGGGAGTGCGGTGCAGGAGGATGATACAGCTGATGCAGAGCAGATCGAGACGATACCAGTGGATTCAGCGGAATCGACAACGGCGTCACGTGATGGGGAGGTCGAAGCTGCCCGCGGAAACGATCAACAGGAAGTGGAAGAGCCACGACGACCACGGGTTATCGTTCGCGACTTTGGATTCCCGGCATCAGATCCTCGATACCGCGGAGCGTTCCATCCCATTCCCGGGGAAGAGGAGGATGACGAAGACGACGATCGGTCAACGGCGGGATCAACGGCCAGCGGCGCGTCGAGCGGATGGAATCGCTTCACGGGAAGACGGAAGAGCTCGCTCGGCGGAGGATGGAGTGGATTCGGGTTCGGCGGGTTCGGGTTCGGAGGGTTGAGTAGACGGTTCAGCCGGAGCTCGAGGAGGGGGAGTCAGGCCGGGCTGTCGAATGCCGACGGCGGAGACGATGCTGAAAGCAATCGATCAGGCAACGGCGGTAGCAGGAGATCCTCATTGCAAGTTAGCGCTGCGGCTGGTCCGAGCAAGAGCATATCGCCAGGGGGAATCGTTTTGCCGCCACCGGATACCGACATCTCGCTTTCGGATCTAACGCCATCATCCTCGGTCGACGACGAGCCGTCATTCGGGCGACAATATGTTTTCGGCTCAGGAGGAGGCACGCTGATGAGAAGAGGAAACTCGTCGGGATCGAGGCTACGCGCGTTGAGCGGTGCAGGAAGCGATACGGGATCGCATCCAACGTCAGGATCGGTCACGCCGCTCACGATTCCCGAATACAGTCCCATGGATTCCTTCGCTACACCTATAGCAACAACGGCAGCTGAAGATCCACGCTTGTCGATACTCAGCCAAGTTTCCGAGGAAGGTCTTTCGGACGCATCAGACGAAGCTGCGAAATGGCCCTCAGATTCGGTCGTTGCAAATTCGTCATCCGTTTCCTCTGGCACGACTGTCACTGCCCCCGAACCAAAAGGCCGATACATGGTTTTATACGAATTCGAGGCCGAGGGCGAACACGAAATGTCCGTGGCAGAGGGCGAAGTATTGTTTGTCGGTGGCCGCTGGGGAAACATGGGCTGGGTCATTGCCGAACGGGTACATAAGCGTGATGGGCAAGTCACCAAGGGATTGGTGCCCGAGGGATATCTCGGAGACAAGCTAAGTGATCGATGATGGATGTACTCGGTCAAGCATGGGATGCATGACATTGTATTGCGGGGTATAGCATAGTACTTTCCGGCGCCAAAGCGGTCCGGCACGGGCTGCGGCTGGTATCGTCGCGATCTCGTTCCGAGTTACCCTCAAGCTTGCTGTCTCATCTGATCAGAGACTTTTAGCAAGCCTGCAAGCCGATCGGCGGGATCTACTAGGCTGGACGAGCGAACAACGGTAGTTGCTCCCTTTGTTTGGGGCGTATCTAGCTGCGCAGCCTCCTTTGATACTCAAAGGCCCCTTGAGATCACTTGGAACCCATCAAAGGGATCTGCAAGCAGGGCAAGGTATCTGGAATTGCTGCGAAGTGTATTTCACTCTCCTTTGCGATCAGAGATAACGATGTCGACCTTGACTTCCCTGCACGTGGCGGGATTGACTGGACTGCTTTCCCAAGATATAAGCGGAATTGAAACGCCCGCATCCTGGTGAGCACCTCTCCTGATTCCGTTTTCCAAGTACAACAATGACTTTTGTGGTCAACGTCCCAGCACAAGCTGTATGTCATTCTTTGAAGTTCAATGTTTACACTGCCGGCATCAAGGAGATTAGCGATCAACTGGCCAATGGATCAATCACTAGTGGCGAGATTCTCGACACTTACCTACGGCAAATCAAGAAACACAATGGTCGGCTGCATGCCTTGTTACACACGGCCCCAGAGAATCAGTTGACCCAGATCGCGGCAGAGCGGGATGAAGAGAGGGCAGCGGGAAAGACCAGGGGCGTCCTTCACGGAATTCCCATTGTCGTCAAGTGAGTGTTAAGCAACTCGGTCGCGTACGGTGATCTCGCTCTGATGATGCCTGCAGGGACAACATCGCCACGGACGAAGAGTTGGGTATGCCCACGACTGCTGGCTCTTTTGCCTTGAGTCAGTTCTTTCGCGAATTTCACCTCATACGAAAGCTTACATGGTTGTTCCATTTGAGTCCAGTTGGCATGCCAGTCAAGGGGGATGCGCTCATCGTCGAGAGACTGCGACAAGCTGGTGCTATCAGTATGCTTATCCAGCGCGACCGAGGGCGATGACTTACATGCTTCCTCCCTAGTCATCGGCAAAGCCAATTTATCAGAGCTCGCAAGCTACAAGACGCTGAATGCATAGGGTTGGAGCGCCGTCGGAGGCCAGACGGTCAACGTGTATGCAGCTCATGCTTCTCCGGGAAGCTCGTCTGCGGGAAACGGCGTCGCAGTGGCGGCAGGATTCTGTCCAGCGTCTATCGGGACGGATACAGGTGAGTTTGTTCTCGCCTAGCTAGCTTTCCGCGCTGATCACTTTTTTCCGACAGACGGATCTCTCCTCTATCCCTCCTTCAAGTCGGCTTTGTACAGCCTGAAACCCACTGCCGGCCTGGTCTCGCAAGCGGGTATTGTGCCATTCGCGCCGTACTTTGACTCTGCGGGACCGATGGCGAAGAATGTTCATGACTTAGCTATTCTGCTGGACGTAATTTGTGGCAATGACGGGGATAATCAGAGACGTAGACATCATTCACCGACGGCAGACGGTGCGAATACCAAGACGCCTCCGTCAGCGCCGGGGTCTCAAAGCATCTCCGCTACGTCAAAGGTGAGCCGTTACGCGCAGGCATGATCCGATTACTGAGCAACCTCATTGGCAGTACATGGATAGCATTGACGTGTGCAACTTCAAGGGATTCAAGATTGGCGTCCCTAGACAAGTAAGGCTGCACTCGGCCGTCACGCAGCGTCGCACTTAACAACCTTCTCCAGCAATGGCATGACGCACCACCTTGGCTTCGTACAGGCAGACAAGCAGTGTGTGAAGAAGTCGCTGAAGCGTTTGAAGCGGCCAGCGTGACCATGCAAAGATGCGGTGCCATCCTCGCAGACCCGGCGGATATCCCTTCGGCCGTTGATGGGTCGCTTTGGAAGTGTGCCGATGGTGCCCGAAGTAAAGTCGTTTGCGCAGACTTTAAGGAGTACATGAGAAGGTATTTGCGGAGTCTGGGTGGAGAGGGTGGGTGTCGGTCTGTAGATGATATCATCGCGTGAGTAGCTGCCACACCTCAGCAGGATGTCGGAGACTGAAGATATCGGCTCCATCAGCTTCAACGAGGAACATTTGGTATGTCTCGGCACACGCTCGATCGCTTATACTGACAACGCGACACAACTATTAGGACATCGAGCTGCCACCTGAACATCCGGATCAAGATGTCTTGAAATGGACGGAAAAAGCTATCAGCGTTGATTCGGACGAGTACCTCGTAGCCAAGCAGGAGATGCTGGACGTCGCCGGAACGAACGGACTCGACGCCGTGTTCGATCAATATGGCCTCGATGCGATCTTTTCGCTTGCGGAAGGTGGCCAGCCTTCCGCCGCGAACATGGTTGGGTATCCGACGGGTATGTGTTCGATAATCACGTTATGTCATGGGAGCTGGATCTGACGTCTTCCCAGGAGCGGTTCCTCTTGGAATGACCAGAGACGGCGTACCTTTTGGCGCGATGTTTATCGGTCGCAAGTACGGCGAACGAACACTGCTAGCCATCATGTGAGTCATTCGGCTCTGCAATCATGCCCATCGAACGGTGGTGGTTGGAAGGAGATTGAGGAATAGTGTTAATGGAATCGAATTTTGTATAGGACTGCATGGCAAGCGACCTTCGGTCCCAGACCCTTGCCACCCATTGCGCTCGAATCAGATTCCGGAAGAATATAGAGCGACAACGATATGACGAATCTCTCGATCATTTGTCCTGATTGTCATTTTTTTTTATTTCCCAGCCCTTCCGTTAGTCGATAGGTCGCTCTCAATGTTGTATACGCGTGTAGGTTATGGACAATCTCCTTCAGATGCCCCATGAGCCTATGATAAAAGAGACTGCATGGCAGATGGTACTGAATAGCGGCACATGAAGAGATGACGGATGCAGATTTCGGCGTAGATGGTCGATCAACATGCCGCGAAAGGAGATGCCTTTGACCTTCCTCCACTTCCTCGACCTGCCTCTTGCCTGTAGGCATCCTGTCTGCCAACGTATTGCTATTGCGAGCCTTTATATCGGTGTGAGAAACGAGAGCTTACCGCGACAACTTTAGGATCGGTCGAATCACGGAGTACAAGCTCTCCGTTTGCGCAATGAAGCGTCTTGCGATCTGCATCATAGCACTGCTCCTTCCACTATCGGCCAAGTCTGTGGATCCGAGGTGAGCGGTCTCTCTACATTAAGCTTCTCACATCCTCTGAAGGTTGACTTCTTGTCCAGATGGGGCCACCGCGCGGCGTACATCGAGTCCTCGCAAACGCTCATCATCCATGGAGGGAAATCAGATCCGACATCGTCCTACTCCTATACCTCCGCGCCAAACACAGGCGAGACTCTCTCCCTTGAGCTATCTAAAGATGGATCAGTAGCCAACGTGGACTGGACGGTTATTCGAAGCGATGGACCCACAGTAGCATGGCATACACTCGACTTCCTGGACGACGGATCAGGCGGAGAACTATTAATGACCGGCGGTGATGGAGGATCGAGCCTGGCACTCCAGACGCGGAACGATTCGACATGGCTCGTCAACGCGAGCTCAAGCTTCACCGATAATGTTTCTTACCACCAACAAACGAACGTCGTCCAACCGATACGCAAGGTGTTTTCGGCCTCATCGAGAAGCGTTGATGGGAAGACGGTATATATCACCGGCGGGGAGAAGAATGATGGATCGGGATTGGGGTATAGGGAAGCTTGGGCTGTCACGGCGACGAATGGCGTGGCGTTTACGGCCTTGCCCGATCTACCGACGGATTTGGTGCATCATCAATCAGTCATATTAGCCAACGGTACACTCGTTCTCATCGGAGGGCTCATTCCATCCGATTCGGCTTTCCTATCGCTTTCAATCGTATACACTCTCGACACGACCAAAGAAACATCAGCATGGAATACTGTTGACCTCCAGACCGGAAAAGTCCCAGCTACACGAAGAGGCCACACAGCAACACTCGTAACCGACTCCAAGGGTAACGAGATCATCTATCTCGTCGGCGGCATATCAGGGTCACTCCAGGGTGGTCAAGTACTGGTCGACATCTGGCGCTTGGACATCGCCAAGGGCTCATGGGAAGAGGTAGTTTCGACCGCGTCTACGAGGAAAAGGGCGGAAGACGACGACCCTAACGTGCGATTCGACCATATTGCCGTTGCTATCGATCAACAGCTGCTCGTATTCGGAGGTATGTTGCGAGGTGACGCTCTGCTGGCTCATAGTTGACCTATATCTTCACCACCAGGCTACGGCTCAGCAGGTCCTGCAGATGGGGCACTGCACATCCTCGACACGGCGTCAGCGACATGGACCGACCAGTATCAGGCTCCCGCGAATGCCAATAAGGGCTCAATGTCGAGTTCCACATCGACCGTTATCGGTTCCTCAAGTACTGCTTCTCAGGATGAAGCCGGAGCAAGCGCGACTTCCGAGAGTGTCAAAGGTGAGTTTCGTGCAGAGATGTGTCGAGAGAGATGTTCAACGCCTGTCATCAAAGCAGACAAAACCGCATCCAAAACAGCGACCTCCACCAAGTCTTCCAGCACTTCAACTGCTACCGAAAATTCAGAAGCCGAGGACAAGGAGAGACAGAACAGAACCGCTATTGCCGTCGGCTCGACCTTCGGAGCTCTGGCTTTGATCGCCCTCATTCTAGCGGTGTACCTGATCAGAAGGCGGCGAAGAAAAGCAGCGACACGCAACACGCTCACTCCTTTCGGTGGACAGCCTCTCGGGAAGAATAGGTTCGGTAAAGTCGGCCGAGGCAAGCGCGCTCGACCAATGTCCGAGAAGATGGAAGCCGCTTGGGATGCGTCGGAGAAGGACGATATTCTCGATGAGGATGACGGCGAGGCAGTCGAAGACCGACGATATCAACAGAGTTTTGGATACGAAGAAGGCTTCACAAAAAGTCAGCTACAATATGGACAGGGCTCGAGAGACACGTCGACCGCGATCGGATTGGGCAAACCGCTGGTCAATAATGTTGCTGCGAAGATCCGCCAGGTCAGCAACCGGATCACGTCAAACCCAAAACCGCGGAGAATCGGTATGCTGGAGGACGAAGACAGGGAAGATCTTCTCTGGAAGGGCGAGGAGCAGGGAAGCGACGATGAGGGATACGACATTCATCACTTGGAACAAGACACGGCGCAAAATCCTTTCGAAGACGGCGAGGTATACGACACCCTTGGAAGTCGTAAGTCATGGCCAAGCCCTCCTCACCGGGTCGCTACGCACAAGACTCTGCCGCCACCGCCAGGATCCGATCATTCCGGTCCATCGCCAGTCTCGTCGTCGTTTAGCAACCCTGTTGATGAATCACTCGGCAACTATTACGACAGCGGTATTATGTCTTACGTTCAGAACGGCTCCATCTCTAACCGATCGCTACCTCCGCAATCGGGCCAGAATTCCCGAGATTCGATGACGGAGTCAATGATGGCCGGCGCTGTGCAACACGCAAGAAAGGTGTCAGTGACGACGGCAGAGGCTAGCTATGTCCCTATGGGACGAGAGGGAAGCTGGCTGCAGCGAGTTGCTGGTAATGGAGTCGCTTCGCTCTTCAAGAGCAAACAAGGATCATTGCAGCGAACGGATGAAGGCTTCTTGGACCCAACGACTCCGCCTGCTCTCGACTCTATTCGAGAGAATGGTTCAAGCCGTTCGTCAGACAATCCAAGCGTCTTGGGCAACTTTGGCCAAAGTGTTGCATCGGTTGTTTCCGCCGCCACTTCTAACTCTACCTTCCTCGAGCGGTATGGCCAGATGAACATCCTACAAAGAGAGTCCCCGACCTGCTCGGAAGTCCCGCTTTTGGAAGAGGGCAGATCGAGTATGGGGGATGCGGCGTTGCCTTCGGTACCGTCGAGACGGGATGTCTCCCGTCCAGCGACACCTCCTAGAGGTCCGAGACCGGCACCATTACGCATGCCAACCCACATCGATGTCGGAAGCGGTCCCAGCAGGAGACCAGTCAAGGACATCGCTGCGTCTATAAACCGACGCGGCATCGCAATGCACGACGATGTCTTGCCGCGTTCTCCTCTGGCCCATGGCGATGGCCAGCCTGAGGCCTTCATCACAACTTCCAGCGAGTCGGCTGCTCGAGATGGATCGTCTTTGAGCCGACCGAGACACACCCAGACCATCTTTCAGGCAGCTCCGAGAGCGCCTTTCGCCTGTCACCAATAATTTGTGAACAGCCAGCATCGGAAGTCGCTAGGTACTAGGCAACACGGACAATATTAGGCAGAGAGGGACTTGTAACATCACTGGACATGCTTATGCCAAGATACAACTGTTTACTGAATCATTGCGTAGGCGACTCGTCAAGACAATGCTTCCTACAAATCGTGCAAAACATCCGTTGACTGGGACCTGACGCGCCTCTTTGCCTCCTTGACCTGATCCGCAGTCCAGAAATCAATTTTGGAACTCGGCACTGCTTTGAGCAACTCTCTCTCCTCTTCTCGCTCTAACTTCGAATGTCCCTTGAACTTTGAACGTTTCTGCTTCAAGCCCGGCAGTCGTTCCAAGCAGAACTCGAGCGCATCTTCTACGCGCAACTTGAGTTGCCCGGCCTTTTCCCGTTCCGGGAAGGCGAGATCCATGCGGAAGGAAAGCCAGAGGTATAAGACGATGGCTTTATGCAGCGACTCGAGCATGGGTAATCCAGCGACAATCGCTGGCGGAATGCTTGTCGGAACACGATGGCTGGGTTCGCGCGACTCGAGGTGATCCGCGTCAGGCATTGACTTTCTTGCTAGCTCGACCATATCGAGGTTCTCCAATAGTTGGGGTGGCAAGGCCTCGTGGATCGGCACGTATCCTAGATCGACAAACCGCTCGATAAAGGAACGGAAAGCAGATACGACGCGTTCATCGCGAGTGTTGACCGGCGCAAAGACGAAAAGCATGATCTCTGACAACGTGAGCGAGTCATGATACTCCTCGATGGTGGTCGCAATTTTGGTGGAACCCGACGTATCTGATGGCACGCAGTATGACGGGACAATTGCCAGCGCGGCAGCCTCCTCAAGCAGTCGAGCATGTGGTGTTTCTGGCGGGAGCAGCAGCGATAATCTGGCAACGATGGCGCCATTGGCGTCGAGAACAGCACGGTGTACCGGAGTCAGGGGAGCCTTGAGAACATCTTGAAGTAATGGCAAGTCTGATGGGTTGAGAGTTGTTACGGAGCCTCCACCGGAATCGGCATCGTGTTGTCCGTATCGCCCCGCTCGACCAGCAATCTGCTTGATCTGGGATATTGACATCATGACTTCCTGCTTGCCGTTGAATTTGTGCAGAGTTTCGAATATCATTCGCTTGATTTTTCTGGAATCATGTCAGCGGCGGCAGGAGTTCAGCGGCCCGCCCCAGCTTACAAATTCAGTCCCATTCCGACAGCATCACTCGCGACCATCACATTCACACCATTGCCGACCTCATTGAACAACCGTGCCTGTTCACTCCTCGTCTCAGGCGGAAGGGCACCATACACGACCGCACACCGCTTGCCGGCGGTAGCTTCAATGTTCTTCTTCAGGTTGAAAATACCCGATCGGCTAAAGGAGACGATACAGTCCCCATCTTCGATCTTTTTCAGATCGCCATCGAGCGATTCTTCCGCAACTTGCAGTGGTGTGAGTCGTTCATATCGGTGTATTGTAAGTTGGTCGCCCATTGCCGTGACCATTCGTTGAATAACATCCACCACAGTTTCTTCCCCGCAGAGATGGATCTCCTTGGCCAACAAGCCCATCACTGCCGTTGTCCATGCTCCACCTCGCTGCGGGTCCCCGATCATTTGGATCTCGTCGATGACCGCCACATCCATCGTCTCGGTCAACGGAATCATCTCGACCGTGCAACTCGTCAATCCCGCAACGGGATCAACGATCCGACGTTCTTCACCCGTGATCAAATTACACGCCCGGCCTTTACCCTCTTCCATCCCACCAACGGTTCCTCGATTCATCCGATCCCAAACTTCATGTGCTAGGAGTCTGAGCGGTCCTGCGTACGCTCCGGTTTGAGCAGTAGCGAGGGCTTTAAGAGCGGAGTAGGTCTTCCCACTGTTCGTCGGTCCGATGTGCAAGTGAAAATGTCGGCGCATTTCACGCGCTGCAGTGTATTGAGAGGCGACGGATGTGACGTCTGTCACTTTGAGGACTTCCTGTATACGTGATGCGGTGGATGAATCGATAGCGGGATGCGACGAGCTGATATACGTGAGGAATTTGCGCAGGATGGCGGTATCGACTTCCGTCGTCCAGTCGGGGCGGGATGTCATTGCGCGTTGCAGTCGTGCGACATCCCATCCGGGAAGTATGCTGGAGCCGTCTTGATTATGTGGTTCCGTTGTCTTCAAAACTTTTGCGTTCAAGAGTTGGAGGGCGTCCATCTCGCTCTTCGCCCACGCGTTCGCCGTCCCTTCATACTCGTCCTCCCCCAAACCATACAGCTCCATCCGTTCCCTCGTCCCGTGCGAGTCTACCCATTCCTTGATTCGCCTGACGAGCACGTTGCGGACCTGATGTGCGGAGGGCGTACGATGGATGATATCACTTTTATTGGCCTTTGGCGCGCGCGAGAAGTTTCCGGGGCGAGATCGGCTGCCGAATTGGGACGAGGATACACGATCTTGACGACCGGATCTTGTACCATATCCCGGAGCATCTTGCTGTCGACCTTTTCCTTTGTAATTTGACGCCTCACCGCGGGGTGAAGAAGAACCCCAATTGGACACGGCGTTCCCTGAGCCGTACGGTTGCTGCTTCTTCGCCTTGCCATGCGCGTGGCGGCAGGTGGGCGTCGCCGTCAAAAGACAGGGCCGAGTCAGCAATGGCGTCAGGCGTGTGGAGCGGGACAGCATGGGAGAGGACGGCAATGGCGCTGTAGGGGATGGCAAGAAGACGCTTCACGCGGGAAATCGAAAAGTATGCAACTCGAGTTTCAGAACGATCGAGCGACGCGACATACAGTCAGAGGTACAGTCCATCAAGCTCCCGCATGCATTAACGCTAGCTCGTCCCTCCAGCTAACCATCCTTTATAGCTTCTCTTATTCAGTAGGTGCTCTTCAATCACAATTCATGTTTAGGTAATGCGTTGGAGTAGATTATATGAGTATACAAGTGGCAAAGTGGTACTTTGAGGAACAGCGGTATCAGTGAAGCTCGATATCCTCTCACTCTCTTCCGAAAATGCAAGATACAGAGCTCTTTCTTCGAATGATAGGGAGGTCGTGTACGGGAAGCAAAGATTGACCGTTTACACATGAGTCCTGTGTTCTCAGCCTAGCGAAGTAACAATTTACCTGACAAATATCACATGAGTCGTGCGAGGGATTTGCCAGGTAGAGGGGAAACAACAGACATCAGTCCTCCTATATTTTGAGCCATGAGTCAGAACAACGATGGTGAACGATAGATGAACACTCAGAGTTGAGGACAATGGCGAAAGGTCTAATATATCGCTTGGCGGTACCGGTACATGGCGGGTGAAGCTCGTATAGTACAACAAAGATCTCCTTGTAGCGAGTGAAATATCTGAATTTTTGAAGTATCCGACGCTCTGACCAACCGGAATAAAGCCTCAAGTGAAGTTAGCGAAGTGAAGTTGCTAAAGTGAAGTCGATACAGTGGAGTGTGAAGTCGCGTAAGTGAAGTCGATGAAGTAGTCAAGTGGCTGAAGTAGTTGAAGATGGGAAGTATGCGTGGGCCATGTCCTTACGATGATGTTCGATCGCCTGCATCTTCCTGGTTGGTTAGCCCTGTCTTTGTCACGTACGTGCATTTCGGGCTGGAGATATCGGATGACAAACCCCAAGTCATACGGATGAAGAATGGCTTGGAGGCCTCATCCCACTTGAAGGCTTCGTCAAGCACCTCTCGGAATTCGTGGCGCTCCTTCCCTTTTGGATTGTTTTTCAGCCAATCGTAGAGGGAGAGCTTATCGTCTCCACCCCAAAAATATAGGGCCGACACGTTTGGGTTGGTCTTTAGTTCTTTTTGTATTCCTACGACGATGCTATGCTCATACGGCAGATGTGGAAAACACAGCCGCGGAAGATAAGCCACGAGATGCCCGTGATTTTCCTCAATATACTTCAAACAGGCGCTTCGGTACTGTTGTAACAATCCTCGCTTGACAACCCCGACCGCTTTTCGTAGGGAGCCCAAATGGGGGAGCAGGCATTCAACGCGTTTGCAGATTTTCCATATATGTTTCCATAGCTTATCCCCGCTAACCCAGGTGTCAAAATCTGTCAGAGGTATGTCAACCTTTACCTCTGAAGCCAAGCCGGATTTGTTGGCAGAAGATCCCAAGGAGTTCTGGATCGATTTCGACCAAGCGAGAGCTAAGTATGATGCGTTATGACCGAATTCCCTATCTGAAGTATACCATTGAGAGGGATACTTACAATCCGAGGCCTGTGTTGCACCCTTCGAGCTTGTTTTCCCCTCTTTTAATGAAGAGCGCATGCTTGGAGATTGCTCAGAAGAACGGAGAAAGGCTTCATAGATGGCCTCCGAGTGTCGGTCGCACTCCTCTTTCTCCTTGGCGAAGTCCGCGGGAGAATCCTTGTATTCACCTTCGACGGGATATCGGGAACCGAAGTAGCGTTTGAGCTGCGGACGTACTACTTGCGAGATGTCTTTTTTCGCAAGGGTTTGCGGAGTGTCTGATGATAGGGCCAGGAAGTAGCAAGATATCGCGTGCCCTTTGTCATCGAGGTCAATGACTTGGCTTTTTTGTGTTTCCAAAGAGTCGAGCAGGACAGAGTGGCATGATGGTGTAGTGATGAAAGAGAACGCAGTGAAGGAGGAGGGCGTAGGTGCGACACTGCTGGCTGGGTGCATTTTTCTCAGATTCCGGTAGTTCAGAGTCTATGCTGTTACCGAAAGGCAGCGAAGCGATATGTAGCGATTTTTCTTCGAGGCACAAACCCGATTTAATTAATCGTCAAGAGAGTTTATATCCTCTACTTTAGGACATAGCTTAGAATGACTCCCATCGCGACATGGGGAAAGGTACCTCTGTCTTCTGAAAGGAGCGCCAGTACTGTAGGAGCCGCTCTTCAATGGAGGTTTCCCCAATGCAAACCACATTTTCACTTTCACAGCTGAAATTGATAAAAAATCTTAGTCAGCTTCACATTCCTCTTGCTAAAAGTCGAGTCAGGAACATCCATGCTGTTGGGGGACATGAGCAAATCTCAGCTATCGTGCATGTCAAGTAATCGTGTATGCTGAGTGCCGAATTTCGATACGCATCCCTGTCGACAAGTTTGAAACGGTGCTCGTTTATCGAAGCCATGAGGCACAAGTGGCGGACACCGAGAGGACTGGAACCTTAGGTCTCGGTCTTAACTTTATATAGAGAAGCAGTCAACCAGCTTGTCGCGTCGCTGAGATGTGGTAGACTGCAACATCGCTGAAGACGGATGAACGCTACTGGTGGTGGTCTGCGCTGATTGCTCCCAAGAAAGTGGCACATCGGAGGGGCGGATGGAGATATGGGATGGAAGGGTGATCGGCGGCCGCCAACAGGGTGCGCCCCGGAATGGGGAGTTTGGTGATCTTCGGCGAAGCAAACGTGATGATGATTCCATCACCATTCTTCCTCCTCACCCACAACGGACGTGATCCATCCAGCAGTCATGCCTCCGAGAAAAGCACGAGCATCCGCAGCAGCAAGTACTGCTGGCAAGAAGCGAGCCCGCAGCGAGGAGAAGGATGCCGTCGAAGCACCTCCTACGAAGCGTGCACCTGGACGACCCCGGAAGAGCGTCGTCGACGGCTCTGCCAGTGCCCGACCCACGGCGACCAAGAAACTCGAAGTGCTGATCTCCACAAAGGCATCCTCCGTCTCGACGCGCCCTACACGGGGAAACACCTTGATCTCCTCGTTGGGCTCCCGAAGCAGGCGAGCGCTCGTCGGCGAGAATGGCGTATTGGAGCGGAACCGAAAGTTGTCAATCATGCCGATTCCGAAGGGAGGGGAGCCGCAGGAGAAGTGGGGACATGGGAAGACGCTGCTGGTGTGGGGATGTGGTGATTCTGGAGAGTTTGGAATGGGTGAAGGGGATGAAGTCAAGGGAGAGATCAATCGACCGCGATTGCATGCCTGGTGAGTAGTTGAGTGTTCACGTATGAAAGTCAGGGACGTGGATATCCAAGGCTATACGAGCGTCTCATGGAAACGCTGTGTGGACGTATTCGTCAACGATATTTGCAAATCACCTCAAAACGTTGCAAGACGCAATTCGTTCGCGTGTGGTCAAAAGCGACAACATTTATTGCGAAGTAATCCGTTCAACACCGAAAGCGTACGCAGCCCATGCATTTGATGGCTGAACGACTCGAAAAAGAGGCCAACAGACGTCGAAAGGCAGTCAAGCGGAAAACCCTGAGCTCGTCATATGGCAAGTCAAATCCCGTGAAGAGGTCATACATTGTTGTGGAGAGCGGAGGGGACAAGGAGGGACCGATACGTGTATCGCAAGCCGGAGATCATGACTCTTCGTCTGTGGAAAGACTATTCGACGATGCCAAAAAGCGGCACCCGAGGTGGATATATGCGGTAGTCGTGTCTTGAAGAGATGCCCGAAAACACTCAGCACACGCATAATCGATCGGAAACAGCGGCACCGTTCGCTTATCCAAAGACGGTCCAGCTAGAATATGCGGGTTCACCCTCTCGCATCGCCGAGACACCATTCCGTGACGAACCCGGTGACGGTCAATCAGAACCCAACATCTCTGATTCCTAGCAATTTTGAAACCTCTGTCGGCGATTGGAACCGATGCATCCCAATGCGCAGACCATCGAAGACTTCCCCGAGCCTGTCTCATTGTCGTCGATATTCACTGACCCATCCTACATCAGGGTCGAAGAAGCGATCAAGGAAGGCAAACTAGGTGGCGCCAAAGCCGGAGTTGAGGACATCATCGTCGGAGGAATGCACTCGCTTATGATCGATGAAGCTGGACGAGTAGGTAGATATTCCCGTCACGAGCTCTCCGCTGATGTGGGAGTCAGCTCTGGTCCTGGGGTGTCAACGATGGAGGCGCTCTCGGTCGACGAACCGACAAGGTTCCCGTTACTCCCGCCACAGACCCAGTAACATTCCAAGATCGTGAAGCTCTCGAATCCACCCCTGGTCTCGTCACAGGCCTCGGTCCCGAGAATGATTTCCGCGTCGTACGAGCCGCTGCCGGTGATTCAATCAGTATCGCCATCAGCGCCGCAGGTCACGTCAAGTACTGGGGATCTTTCCGAGGTAGCGAAGGTCTTTTGGGATTTGGCGGCGTGAAGAAGGCGATTCAGATCGAGCCCGTGGACTTGCCGTTCGCGCCGTTCCATACCCGATCTTCGGCCTTCACGGCGGTTGCTGCTGGAGCGGATCATGTGCTTATGCTTGCATCCGACGGTCACCTCTACTCAATGGGCGACAACCTGCAATGCCAACTCGGACGAAAGGTTCCTCCCCGAGCGCAACTTCGAGCTTTGACTCCCGAGCCTTTGGCGTTGAAGAAGATCATGACCATCGGAACGGGTTCATACCACTCTTTCGCTGTCGACGACAGGGGCCGTGTCTTTGCATGGGGATTCAATGCCGCTGGCCAATGTGGAGTGTCCCCCGAGCGAATCGACCGTTCGTGGGCCGAAGGCGTCATCGAGAAACCGACAATCGTCGATGCGCTTAACCCGGAGAATCACGATGGCGCCAAAGTCATCAAGATCGAGGCTGGCTCGGATCATTCGATGTTCTTGTTCGACGACGGATCTGTTTGGGCTTGTGGCAAGAATATTGAGCATGAACTGGGTCTGGCGGATGACCATCCCGCGTTGCGGCCTGAGGATGGATCGAACGAGCGTCCGAAAGCCGTGTTCGAGCCCGTCCAGGTAAATCAGTTGCTCACTGAGTAGTTTCTGGTCCTGACTCCTTGCAGGTCTTCTTCCCGCCTCCTCCTAGCCCGGAAGAGAAGCAGCCTGCTGTCGAGCCGTACGAGGACTCCGACGAGTATCGACGGAAATCAAGCAAGATTGTCGATATCTCATGCGGCACGAGGCACAACCTCGCTATCACCAATGACGACTATGTTTATTCGTGGGGACTGGGTGGTGAGTATGGTCTTCATCGAGATCGTCAGTCCTCGACATTCCATTCATATACTGATAATTTCCGACAGTCACTTCGCAACTTGGCCTGGGCAACAAGGAGACGGCGGAAACTCCAACATTGATCAGAACACCGCCTAGCAACCCTGTAAGTGGCGTTGATTTCGAGTCGTCTGGAAAACTCATCATCTTCCTGTCTTCGCTAAGGTTATGGCCGATTATAAGCCGCTCAAAGTCGCCGCCAGCGCTGGTCATTGCTTCATCCTTGCGCAAAAGCGGGAAAAAGCGGAAGCTAGCAAAGAGGAATAGACGAAGGTAGGGAGACCATGCGATGAAGGGGTTGATTTCGTATAGCATTCCACTAGCCTTGAGAAAGTCTTTCAGTGCAGCAGTCCCCAGGGGAATGTTTCTAAGTGCTGGGCGCCCTTTACGCTTCCTTGACTCGATATTCTATAGTCGATGCTTATGAGACAAAGCGGTGACGCAATAAGCGTTATCATGATACAGCCGTGAATGGGTCTGTTGTCGTGACGGCCAGTCCATACTGCTAAGGGGTGAGGATCCCGTATTTCCGTATCCGGAAACCCCGCTGCTGGGAAAGATCGCGTTGGGCGGACAGTCACATCGGTGTGATTGGAGTCAAAGTCGCTTCCTATCCACATGTACCGATCAGCAGTACTAAGCGAAGAACTCATTGTCAGGAATGTCCTTCAGCATCCAGGGCGATATCCTGCAGTCGGCTTGAAAGGTTCCGATCCCGAAATAATATCAGAATTACACCGGAATGTGGGAGTCGGTGGTAGATTCAGCGTCGAATACCGAGTACATTGTCAAGGTGCATTCACGCCGAACGCCTATTCCGCTGGATTACTGTTATTTCGTGATACATCCATTGTCCTTGTCGTCCGGATAAAGGTCACGGGAAGACGCGAGTGCGAGGAGGCGACCATGCCAAATCCGAGGTAAAGGCGTGATGTATTGGATTACTCGCATGGTTTGCGTTTTTCTGGAACCAGTCGCGCCGTACCGGTATAGAAGAAGTATGCTGATGCTTGCGTTGTCTCCACTTTGGTGTCATTCTGACCTGGATGGACTATTTTCGGCTGATATACTGTAACCGACGCGAGTTGCTAAAGCTTCGATGCAATATTCTCACAGCTTGTGCCGATGTTGTCGGCATGAAAGTCCCGACAGTGACCGTGATATGTTGAAATGAAGTGTCCACATGGTCACGAGGGCCGTGGCGACGATGAAAGCGCCCGGAAGTTTGTCCGCATGATCCTGGTCGCCTCGAGCGCGAGCTGACCAACATCTCCCGGCAGCGAAGGCTTCACCAGTACCATTCTCCCGACCCTTTTGGCAGTAGAGCGTTCACGTCCTCGTACGCCTTGACGCCGCGATTCCATTCTTCCGCGTGGAGAGTATAGAGGGCGAGGCACGCTTGAGCGTCTTCAATCTGTAAATGCATAGAAGTCCAGCAACAAGGCGCATGAGCAAAAGTGACGAACACCTTGAGGTATGTTGACGGAGAGATCGCCACTTACCGAGGAATGTTCGCCAACCTGAACCAATCTTCCCAGAACCTTTTCCGCCAACACCTTGAGACTGGGATATACGCCTTCTTGCTCGATGCCAACTTGCTTGCGGAGCGGATAATAAAGCGCTGTATCACGGACTTGATCGAGGTTCCAGCATAGGTTCAAGACCTGAAAACACAACAACGGTTAAAAGGTCGGATTTACGGAAATGAAGGTGAAGCATACAGCGAGATCGTTCCAAAGCGCGTGTCCCACCAGGACCTTTCCTTTTGTTAAACCGATGACCTTGGTGCGGACGTCATCATATGAAGGCGCTATCATCAACCATCGAAAGGAAATAAGTCTTCGCGGAATCGAAGACTGGGAGATGACGTACATACCGTCTTCCAAATTACCTTTACGGATGCCGCTCTTTCGTGTTTGATAATCGATGATAGTATCACTAGGTATATGCACGAGCGAGTCATAGAGCACCTGTCCGTCTTCGGCCACGAGCGATACGCTATCGACTTGGGAACGTGAGCTCGTGATCGTTCGAAACGAGAATAACCCACATACCGGGCCAACGCGACCCCGGGTTTTGGGTGTCGGCGGACGAGGACCATCTCGCAGTCGAGCGCGACGACTTGCATTGCTGAGATGGTGGGGAATGCTGACTGGGCAGACGAGGTAGGTGGCAGACTGGAAGGCAGGGATGGATAGATCATACTTGAACCGCCTGCAGGCGATCGACGCGCGGAAGTATAAGAGTGGGACACCCGGCGGAAGCAATTGATCAGCTTGAGGAGTTCATGGAGGCAGATTCGCCAACGGATTCGTCATACCGGATACCTCACTAGAGCGCATCACGCGACCGACACGGACATAGCCCCTTTATGCGCCTCACCTTCCGTATGCGGGGTGACTGTGCATCGGGCATCTCCACTAGCGCGCGAGGGAGACGATGACGGGGCTTGCCCTTGTCCGTAGATAAGCCCACTCGTACTCGCCACCCTTTCCCTTTCTCTTTGCCCCTTTCCCCCTATCTGCTCTGCCACAATGCTCTCCACACGTATCCTCGCGCTCTGTCTCCTCCCACTCGCTCTCGCAGCACCCGCAAAGCTGGGGTTGGCGCCCCTCAGCGTCGCCGGAGAGGTGGTCGGGGATGGGTATATCGTCGTCATGAAGGATGAGGCCGTCGTCGGTGGGCTCAGGGGGTTTGAGATGCACTTGGGAGAGGTCGAGGAATGGGCCGGGGTGGATGTGAGTATGCGGTTCGAATGGTGGTGCGGGTGTCTGTGCGGACATGGGAGGTGTTTGATGGGTGATGATGAGGTCGATCGTCGCAGGATGGTCGAAAGCTATTCGAGCTGAAAGTATCGGGAATGTCGTGTGTCACCGATGGAATGCGACATGGCGGTGCCGTCGGATTGTTTTCTGCCAGAAGGGCACGTCATCCGATTCGATACCCGTCCTTTGGTTCGTCTGATCGCAGATCTCGCGGTCATCGTTGGTCCGTCGTAGGACGCGCTCACCGTTTTGAGGGGCGCTCGCAGACGTTGTCACCGTTGCGGCTGTGCGGAATGTTGGATTGTTTGCTCTGCCGATGTGTTTCGCGATCAAGGGGATCTTGGCCTCATTCCGGCCATCTCTTGATCCGATCCTACGGGATCATGACACCGAGGAACAATCACATCGGAAACTCTCGGGAGATTAGCGTCGGGGGATCCCGTCATCCGCTCTTATCAACATCGTACTGATTCCTTCTCCTCACCTCTAGCCCATCGGCACCATCGAGAACCTCTCCGACGGCTCCGTTTCCGTTCGCGGCGGGATCAAGCACGTCTACCGACCGACCACGCACGGCAGCCACGGATACTACGGATACTGTACGTGCCTCTTTGCCCCTCGCCATGAACGTCTTCTCTAATCCCGTGTTTTTTTTTTTCAGCCGGAACATTCACCCCCGAGACGCTCGCCAAGATCCGAGCCCACCCGGCCGTGGCCTACGTCGAACACGACCAATACATCACCGTTTCGGACCCTACCACCTCGGACGGTTCATTTCCTTCGCCGGGGATGAGCACCGATGCGTTACCGCCACGGACAAACGTCTCGGATGCGTCGGTCCTGCAGCAGAGTAGCGCCCCGTGGGGGCTCGCCCGGATTTCGCATCGCCCGGCGCTAAGCTTGTCGACGTTTAGCCGGTATGCGTATTCGAGTCATGCGTTGGATTCGCATGGCGGCGTGGATGTGTATGTGATTGATACGGGGATCAATATTGCCCATGTCGAGTTTGAGGGAAGGGCCAGATGGGGAAAGACGATTCCGAGCGGGGCAAAGGATTATGATGGGAATGGACATGGAAGTCATTGTGCCGGGACGATTGGCAGTCGCAAGTATGGCGTGGCCAAGGGCGTGAATGTCGTGGCGGTCAAAGTGTTGGGTGACAATGGGAGTGGAACATTGGCGGATGTGATTGCCGGTATTCAGTAAGTCGGATCGGTGCAGCTCGGAAAGGGGTGATGAGATGTTAACGAATGTCTCCTCCTTCTTCCTTTCTTCTTCCTTCCTTGTTCTGCGCTCCGCTTCGCGTCGCTTGCAGATGGGCCGCCGAAGACGCCACTGCCAATCGCCACAAATCCTCGCTCCTTCCCGCCAAACGCCGCACCTACAAGGGCGCGATCGGCAGCATGTCCCTCGGCGGCGGTAAATCCCAAGCGACCGACGACGCGGTCAATGCCGCCGTCCGCTCGGGCTTGCCCATGGCCGTCGCCGCCGGAAACGATAACCGGGACGCGTGTGAGTATTCCCCGGCGAGGGCCGAGAAGGCGGTGACAGTCGTCGCCAGTACGTTGGGCGATGAGAGGGCGTACTTTAGCAACTTTGGCAAGTGCACGGATATCGCCGGACCCGGGTTGAACATTTTGAGTGTTTGGACGGGCGGCAACGCGACGACCAACGTCATTTCGTGAGTGTTGACAGATCCTCAACGACAAGGCGCGTGCTAACCTTTCGCAGGGGCACTTCCATGGCGACGCCCCACTTGGCCGGTCTGATGGCCTACTTTGTCGAAATCTACGGCAGCGAATCCTTCCCGCACATGAAGCCCTCCGAACTCGCGCAACTCTCCCAACTGGGCGGCGCCGACCAGTCCGAGATTGACGCCCTGCTCGCCAGCGACGCGGCCGTTGAGAGCCGGGAATCCTCGCTCTACGACAACGTCTACGCGGCCTTGCCCTCGTTTGCGCAGTACGTCCTCCCCGCGCCTCGCGTGCTCGGCTTGTTCGCGCCCACGCCGAGGAAGCCCGATGCGGACGCGTCGTTGACGCCGGCGCAGATCAAGGGGCTGCTCTTGAAGCTCGCGAGCAAGGGCGTATTGACCGACGTCAAGGAGGGTACGCCGAATCTTTTGGCGTTCAACAATGCGACGGTCGTTGTCAAGAAGTAGACGTGGGAAAGGGAAGACCGGAAGGGAAGACCGGCGTGGAATCTCGGCTGGAATGGAGTGTGGCATGGATCGAATCGGAAAGTCTCGTCTCGTTGTGAATAAGAAACCAAACCATATGTTGTACAGTGTCTGCGGTCTGAACTGAAATTGTAACTCGGCGCATTATGAAACGCATCTATCCATCCATCGATACCTTGGCGTTCGCCACCGCGTATGATGTCATTGCCGGGCGCCGGATGACGTCGGCGCGTCGAGGGGGGATATCGACAAGTTCATGGCCAAGTGGTCGGGCGATTGCGATGGCAGACGATGCTCTTCATCAATCATCACCATGGGCAACTCCATCTCCTACCTCGTTCGCACCACCAACGCCTGGCTCCATGCTCCAGCCACACTCCGTGGCGGATACGTCCTCGCCTGGGGCATGACGTTTGGCTTCCAAGTATGGCAGTCGTTCATCGGCGGTGTCGTCGCATTCAAGACCCGTACGTTCAGGGCTCCGTCTCGTTGCCAAGTACCTTGCTGAACACTCCCCGCAGTGCCGAGGCAGACGTTTGGTTTGCTCCAGTCAAAGACCTTCCCCGTCTACTTTCTCGCCAATACCCTCCTCACCACCGGGCTCCTCACGCTCGATCTCAAGCTTCGCCCCGACTTGATCAAAAACTTCAAGGCCCTGCCCGTGGCCACGCTCGTCGCCCTCAACACGGGCCACTTTTGGGGCTCGACGGCCGGACTTGGGGTTGTTGCGATGGGACTAAATCTCGTGAATGGGGTATGGATCGCGCCGAGGACGACCGAGGTGATGTTTGAGAGGCATCGGCTGGAAAGGCTCGAGGGCAGGGTGTCGGACAAGCATGTGAGTTATGTTTGTCAGCTCGGAAAGGTGCCTGCTGACGGATGTGGTAGCCCTCTGGCGAGATGAAGTACCTCAACAAGCAGTTCCAGACGCTGCATTCCATTTCGTCCGTGCTCAACATGGGCGCCCTCGCGGCGACGGGTCTCATCGGATGGAAGATCGGTACCCAGGGACTTGGACCCAAGGTCTCGGGCGGCCTCGGTGTCATGTAAACAGGTGATCACGAATGGCGTTTGTAAAATAGCAGTTGTACGATGATTATACACGAAGAAGCTACAGATCGAACCAAGGTTTCACAACGTACAAGATTGGCTACAACGAATATACCACGCCAGGGACCCCCTTTCGCTCAGTTGAACACGCTCTTGCCCATCTCTCCCCGAATATCCACCACGCGCGCCTCGACGCCGCGGAACCACTCGACGGCGTGCGTCGCCTTGCGTTCCTTCTGTTCCGCCTCACGAACGACCTGTCCGCGCGCCTCGAGCGCCGTACGGAATCGTTCACGCAGGTCCCACGAGGCCAGGCGGATGACTTTGCGTGCCTCGCGCGCGAGGCGGTCCGTCTGTCCGTCAGACCACGTCGTGTCTTCCGTAGACGACGGAGTGGACAAGGTGTGCGAGAGGTGGCGGCCGACGTTGACGGGGATGGCTCGCGGGAGGTCATGGATGATCCAAATGATGGAGCCGAGGACAACGGCGCCGACCACGGGTCCGGCCCAGCGGCGCGAAGTCTTGTCGGTGAAGACGTCGCCGAGGCCGACGGCAGAGTCGAGCAGAGTCTTGAGGCCAAAGAGCGAGCTGCCGATGCCGGCGGTGCCCGTGAGAAGGGTGATGGCGCTGAACGAGCCGCCGAGGGCGGAAAGATTGATCAAGGGCATATTCTCCTCCTCTGCCTTGGTGGAGACAAACACCGACTTGACGGTCGTCACGTGATGATGCAGGTCGAGAATGTCCGAGATGGAAACGTGTACGAGATCCGTGCGTGCGCCCAAGCCGACGCGCGAGGCGATGAGCTGTTTCGCCTGGAACATGGCATCCGGGTTGAACACCCTCGCGGAGCGCTCCACATCCGCCGGCAAGTGCGCATCCCCGGTCTCGACGACGTTGGCGACGTGGCGCGCGGTGATGCGCTTCGTCTCCTCCTCGAGCGTGTAGACGGCGTGCTCGAGACTCTTGAGCATGATGCGACGCACTTCCTGTGCGTAATCCCACACTCCGAGCAATCCAGGGTAGGACGGCATCGTATAGCGTGCCGCCGGCGAAGCGAGCTTGCCCTTGGCGATCCGTCCCAGTGCGGTATCGATCCCGTGGTGCACGACCTGTCGCACCTGATCACTGACCTGTTCCTCCTCTTCGTCCAACCGCTCCTCGAGTCTGTCCTGGCCACGCTTCATGGCTTCCACCACGGGCTTGACGCGCTCGACTTGTTCCCGCGCAAGATCACGCTCGTGACTGGCCACGAGCGCATTGGCAGAAGCGAGCAGCTCGACGTCGGCCAGCAAATGGGTCAGGTACGTCTCGGCCGGCCCGAGCTTGGATTTCGCCCGATTCAGCAAGACAAAGCTCCTGAGGGACTGCTCGAGGTGGATGAAAGCGTCGTCGAGTGCGTCGACGGCCACGGCGGGTCGTTCGTCCGCGGCGCGGATGGCGACCTTGGCGGAATCGACAAAGTGCACGAGCTCGTCCCGCTCCGCCCACGTCTTGGGACTCAGGGTCTTGATCTGCTCCAGCACGGCGCGTCGGCACTTTTCCTTGTCCCGGACTTCGTCGAACCGATTGACGACGATGAACATCCGGGCCTTTTCTTGGCCGGCGGCGAGGATGAATTCCTTGGCGGAGAGGGTGAAATGATTCGCGGCCGAGACGACAAAGATGATGACGTCGATCGAGGGGGATCGCGTGAATGTTTCCGTCGTCGGGATGACGTCCCGGTTAAGACCTGGCGCGTCAATCAGGGAGATGTCGAGGATGCCGTTGTGCAGAATCGTCGGTGGCGCCGGGCACGAAGGGTCCGCATTCCGTTGTTGCAAGTAGACCTTGAGCGGCGGCGCGGATGCTTCCTGTTCCGCCACGAGCGTGGCCAAATCCTCCACCTGGACGAGATCGTACGTGCCCGGGTTTGTCCGATCGTATTCGCCATCCTTGACGCCTTGCTTGACGACGTGCACTTGTTCCGCCTCGCCGGCCGTACCATACACTTCAACGAACCGACCCGTCAACGGCTGCTGATCGACCGGCATCACACCTTGCGGCCATCCGAATTCATCGACCCCTCCTCTCCTGAGCAACGCATTCACGACCGTGCTCTTGCCCGCGTTCAGGTCTCCCGTCACGAGCACGCGCGAGGACGTGCTCATGATTCGCGCATGGAGCTGCGACAGGTGGACGAGCGATGATTCGAGGCGGGAGCTGATGAGACGGGAGATGGAGTGCTTTTCGAGCGAGGTGATGAGCGCTGTCGCGGTGCCTTGTGGGGTCGCCGAGGCGTGGCCGAGGGAAAGGTCGAGGCGGAGGATGGAGAAGCCGTCCATTTCAGCTTCAGGGTCGAGCGTCGTGTTGTCGGTCGATTCCTCTGTTGTTGGTTCCGTAGATTCGGCGTGGGCGACAGGTCGCGCGGCGGTGATACTCCTTCGGAACGTCCTCCTCGCGGGACGTCCCGGTGCGTCCTCGCGCTGCTCCACCATCTGCTCCACGTGAACCTCTTGCGCGCAATCGGGCTGATCGGCAAACGTGAGCGACATGCTGACGGTCTTGCCACGCTTCGGCTTTGGGCGGTGCGAGATCCCGCCCGTGGGCGCTTCCTCGACGTGGTGGACGGGCGTGAGGGTGGGATACCTGACGGTCCATTCGGATTCGTTGAAGTTGCGCAGATCGGCGACGAGGTACGTGGATGAATCGATGGCTTTGGCGAGTCTTGATTTGAAACTGATCAACCACGGCGGCGTCTTGGAACATCCCTTTGTGCACTCACCGATCCCTCGTCTCTTCGTACTCTCGTACCACCCGCTCTCCCTGCTCCTGAATCTCCTCCCGATCACGGTCTCCGGCGCGCATCGAGGTCGTCGACGCCGCCATCGGTGGACCCGCAAACGCCATCGCCGCGGGGGCGGGGGCGGGAGTCGTGGTCGATCTCGCCAGGACGGATCGATGTGGTTGCATGATGATGAGTGTCTCTCGTGCGAGGGGATGTGGTGCCACGCAGGATCCAGGCAAGATGGCAACGACCGCGATGGTGATGGTGATCGATGTCTCCCTCGCCCGCCATCTCCCGTCATCGCCCGCGCTTCCCGCGTCCCAACAAAGGCGCAAATTCACAAACCCGGCCGCCGGGGCGCGCGATGCGACCCTCCATTCGCGGGTGTCTTAATTGCTCAAGCGGGCCTGGTGGGTTCCAACCGCGGGGTCGACATCCAAGCACGAGATCAGCGAGACCGGACGATTCTATCTCTCTCAAACCTCGGATGCTCGCTCCCCAAAGCGTGGAAATGCAAGCCATTTTTTAGACTTGGAATAGGCTGATCGCCAGACATCTATGCACACCTCTTTCTGCTCCCCGCGACGGACGCGACGGCGGACGGATGGGTTGCGTCGCATCCGTCCAGCCAGCTGTCCAGCCTTGTTGCGCCGGTGCTGCACTTTCCAGGTATGGGCTCCGCGTTTCCACCATCCTGCCCCTCTCCCGTCGCGCGCGATCGACGAGTGCACGACGGTCATTTGCATCCGCGCGACACCCCTTCATGGCCGCCGTCTTCACCTTTTGTGCTCCCTGTGGCTGTCCGCTGACTGCGCCCCTTCTCCCTCCCCCTCCCTCTCAACCGCCCGCCACCATGCCCTTCAAAGCGCCCATCAAATCCGCCACCTCTTCCCGCCGCCCTTCCTCCCCCACCCCGGCCCGTCCATCACCGACGACACACGACAGCGCATGCAGCGCGAGCACGAGCGCCTCGGAGACGAGCAGTCTCGAGGCGGCGCCGATGCGGCCCGCGCCGGGGGTGGAGGATGTGCAAGGGTATGCGGCAAGGGTGGGAGCGCAAGCGAGGGCGTTGAGGCCGATTGATACGAGGGGGATCGTCCGAGGAGGAGGAGGAGGAGAGGGCGTGCCCGAGTCGTCGTCGTTCCCTAGGGACCCGTCGAACCGGTCGCCGATCACGCCGAGGGCGAGATCCCATGCGGCGCTTCATCCGCAACAGCACGCTCATCATCATCATCCTTCCTCGGGTTCCACACCGTCAACGCTCCCACCGGTTCTCAACAGCGCGCTCGCAGATCCAGAAACGGCGCACTTGTTCCCCTCGGCGCTGCGTCCGAGTACATCCGGACCCGACCTCGCGTCCCTTCGTCGTCGCGCAGCCGATGAAAGGAGACATACGACCGCATCCCCCGTCGCCGCCGCGCCAAGACCGGCGGACGTCGTCGTCGAGATTCTGGGTCCGTCACCGCGTCATCGTGCGGATCGGGAATTACCGCCGCAGGACCAGCCGCCGCTGCCGGCCGACGCGCCGCATGCGCATAGTACCAGTCCCGGCCAGGGCATCTCCATGAGCGGGTCCGCGAGGATTGATCCGCCCGGACGGAAAGCCGTCGGGTTGCAGGATTTCCTGTTTGGCGAGGTCATTGGCAAGGGGAGTTATAGCACGGTAAGTGGTTTTGCGGCTTCTGTTTTGCCCACAAAGCGGTCGAGCATGAGGAGGTTTGAGGATCGCCGCGAAACTTTCACGTAGAGACCGTCATGTCGCGCATGTCGCGCATGTCACTGTTCCTCGACAAGCGTCGATGCAGAGGACCCCAGTGGAACTCTATGAAATCAAAGCTGACATCCCGTTCACATCGCTCTTCCCCTCTCTGCAGGTCATCCTCGCCACGCAGAAAGCAACCCACCTCCCGTACGCCATCAAGATCCTCGACCAATACCAACTCGTCCAAGAGAAAAAGACAAAGTACGCCAAGATTGAACGCGACGCGCTCGTTCGGCTCGGACCCATGGCCGGCATCCCGAAGTCGACGGGGACGACGGCGCATCCGAACGGGATCACCAGCGCGCGCGGCAGTCGGCGCGGCAGTGAGGCAGAGCCCGTCAAGCCGGGGGATATGACGAGTACGACGTCACGCTTGCAGGCGGTCAGGATGGAGCATAGCTCGTCGATGCCTGGATCGAGGATGGCGCCGCAGCCGGTGATCAGTAGGAAGAGGTCCATGAGCGGGTCGACGTTGAAGGCGAATGCGGGCGCGTTGGATATCCCGCCGAGGAGGGAAGACGGCGGGGAGGATTTGTCGGCGTCGCAGAGGACGGTCGTGTTGGATCCTACGGATGATCCTGCCGAAGCCCGTCCGACGCCCACGCCGCCGCCGCCACCGCCAAAGCCCAAGAAACGGCCACGACTCGCTCATCCCGGTGTGGTCAGGCTGCATTATACATTCAAAGACGATACCTCGCTCTATTTCGTGCTCGATCTCGCCATCAACGGCGAACTCTTATCCGTCATCAAGAAACACGGATCCTTTGATGTCGATTCCGCACGGCGGTACGGCGCACAGTTGATCGATACCGTCGAATTCATGCACGAACGCGGCGTCATACATCGAGACCTCAAGCCGGAGAATATCCTGCTGGACGACGACATGCGCATCAAAGTGACGGATTTCGGCAGCGCCAAGGTGCTCCATCTCGAGGCCCAACCGAACGGCGTTGAAGAGGAACGGAAACGCTCCTTTGTCGGCACGGCGGAATACGTCAGTCCGGAAGTCTTACGCAACGAGCACGCGTCGTTTGCATCGGATATCTGGGCGTACGGGTGTATCCTGTATCAGATGCTCGCAGGGAAACCGCCGTTCAGGGGTGCGACCGAGTACTTGACGTTTCAGCAAGTGTTAAAGGCCGAATTCGAGTTTCCAGAAGGGTTTGACGAACAGGCCAGGGACCTGATACAGCAGATACTGGTGAGTACGGCCGCCAGAGGTAGGATCTTGCTCATGTCCGTACAGAAACTGGACCCGGCAGAACGGCTCGATACGGAAGGCATCAAGGCGCATCCATTCTTCGCCGGCATCGATTTTGCACGTATATGGACCGACTTTATGCCCGAGATACAGACGGGGATCAAGCCGCCGGCCCAGACGACGACCATGAGCTTTGCATGGGACGAATTTGTCGGCGATCGAGAATCGAGCGAGAACGGGATGCAGCCGCCCGATACGCCCGAGCAAGAGGGAAAGGATGATGAATACCTGGAAGCACCACGGCGGCGTTGGATAGAGCATGGAGGTGGCGTCGGAACGTTCTCGAGCGGCGGTGGCACGACGGACGATAATATGGATCTCGTGGGTGGTACCGGTCTACCAAGTCGAGTTAGTAGCAAGGAAGACAAGCCGACGACGGACAAGACCATGTTGCCGCATCGACGGACCAGTCGGCAGTGGACTGCCGAGGAACGGCGGAGCAAGTGGTGAGTTCTTCCCTATGGCGGGGCAGAGTCTGTGCTGATGCAGTCCAGGTCGGAATACCTCGTCGAGGGCGAAGAAATCATCTACCAGTCTCCAATCCTCCTTCGCTCTGGTCTCTTACTACCGAAACGCCGTACGCTCGCCCTGACGAGTCTGCCGCGACTCATCTGCGTCAAGGAGGATACCGCGACCGAAACGATCAAGGTTCAGGCCGAATGCCTGTTTGATCGCTCCGCCGTCCAGGAGGATACCCGCGCGGGCAAGGAGAAGGAGGCGCTGGTGAAGAAGCGGCTGGTCAAGCGGTTTTTCGAAAAAGGGCCACGGGCATTTGTGGTCCAGACGGTGAGTATATCGGTCGTCTCGTCGAACCCCAGCCTGATTCAGTACTCGCAGGGCGAGAAGGAAAGAGTCTTTATCACTGACCGCGATGACATTCGCGCTCGCTGGATGGAGGAACTCGGAAAAATAAAGTCGAGAGAGGGATGATTTCAGGGTGTTGGGGCAAGTTGTAAGAACAAGGATCGTTGTATACGCGCAAGTCATGGGGATGATGTTGTCGATATCACGTGCTGGTTGTTGTCTTTGGTACAACTTTCGGATCGCTTTGTTCTAGGTTTCGCTGTCTGCGATGTATGGTTCTCATCACATCGACTTTCGCCATCTGCAGCTCCTCTGTTCCAGATGCCCCAGCATTGCGGGATCTATCTTGACACGGGTCCTCACCCAACTCCCAGCCTTCGCGATGCTCTCTCCTCAGCTTATAAGCACTAGGCGTTCACTTCAGATCCAAGTTCCACCGAGACCGGATAAGGATAGCAGACGGCACATTCTCATTTTGACGGGTAGAGACTTTGTAAATACAACTAGCTTCTCGGATTTTAGCCTTTGATAACAGCAAGGCGCTTCCATGCTAATCCTTTCGCAAGAACGGCTTCTCGGCTTGTGGCGTGATCCTCGATCCGTGTCGCCTTCCGTCTCCAGCCTCAAAGTCGACAATTGCAGAATGCGCTGTGACCCGGTTGTCCCACAACACGACCGTCCTCGGGGCCCATCGGACCCTGGTCTGGAGGTCTACGCCAAGCGCAACGTGGTTGCTGCGAAGCAAATCCGTCAGTAGACGTTACCAACGGGCGATCCGAGGGCACACTTACTAGAGCAACTCCAGGATCGCATCCGACTCTTCCTTCTTCAACCCTACGATCCGCCTTGAGAATTGCCTGTTGACGAACAAAGCCTTGGCACCGGTGACAGGGTGTGTTCGAACCAAAGGATGTACTGTCTCAACGGGTTCTCGTCGGACCGTACCACCCCGGTTACCGCGTCGACTGTATTCGGCTTGCTCGACACCGGAATGAACGACTTCGAGTGTTTCGAGGTAGGCGCGGAAGGAAGGGGAGAGCCGGTTGTAGGCTTCGGTTTGGGAGGCGTAGGCGGTGTCGCCGCCGGTGGGAGGTGAGTCGTAGAGCCAGAGCGTAGTCAGTCCGGGTGGCTGCCTCTCGTACGTCACCTAGGTTGAGGGTTAACGACGTCGCCATAGCAGGTCCAAAGCAAGACTTACGTCGGAATGCCAAACGCTCGAGGTGAATCGATCGGACGTTTCAAAATTGAAAGACTTGCTGCCGTCGCGGTACACCAAGTGGAACTCGGGATAGTCCTTGGGATGGCCAGACGTCGGATGAATGTGCAAACGTCCAAAGAAACTTCCCCAGTCGCGCAACATCCACTCCGGGTCCTGGTCCTGGAAATCTTGGTCGCGGAAGGCAACGACGCCCCGCTGGGCGACGAAGAGAGCGAGTTGTTGGCGCTCGGAGGTGTTGAGCTTGTGGAGTTGGATACCGGATACTTCGGCGCCGAATTTGGGCGTCAACTGGAAGACGGGTCAGCGGGACATAACGGAAGGATCGGATGGGGACATACGTTGGATACCGTGGCATTCTGCAAGAATTCCCGCGGGTTATCAAGCTTGAGTGCCTCGTGTCCCGGGTCGACGTGCTCAAAGTCGGTCAAGGGCGGATACTTGACGGTGTTGTCAAAGTGCGGCAGGAAACGAGCGTACTTGTATTCGGGGACGGCTTCCTCCGCATCGGAGCCCGCGACGGACTCGGGGCGCAAGTGAAGCGTGTTGAGGGCGGGGAGGGTCTCGGTAACGGTGGAAGACATCGTATTGACTGCTATGTCTATCCAAATATGCAACAGAGGGTGGGTCGGGATCCTACTATATATCTTCGCCGTATTTCACAATGAATCAGGCAAGCGCTACCAATATCTCAGATATCCTGCATTGATCCCAGCATCGGCTCTCGCCGTTTCCTGCTTTGATCGAAGATATCGCTCAACGCCGTCTATTACGCGTCTCGTCATAGTGGTCGTAATCGTTCGCCCGTATGAACATTTCACAATTGTCGTTCAGGCCGGTTCCCCGGAAGCCACGAGCCAACATCGGGGAGGCCGAACTGACAGCTGGACTAGCCCCCGATCGGAGCCGAAGAAGCCAGGGAAACGCGGCCCTTCACTTGGTTCGAGCTCGTGATGGAGCTTGCTGAATGCTATACCTACGGACCATCCTCTGACCGGCGTTCAAGACGAGAACAACGTTCCAGCATTGCGCCATCCGGTTTGCAATATCGCGGGATGATGTCTTAAGACGTGATATCGCGCTATATTCCCCGGAATTTGCATCCGCGCGCCAGGTGAAACGCGGGCACGCGCCCCTGCCAGCCTGGAGTTGGAGAGAGCGGGTGGCTTCCCCGTCAGGTACGGGCCGAGTGATACTGACTTGATCGCGGAGAGTTCTGCCCAAGATGACGTTATACCGACTCCCCGGGGAATGAGCCTTCTCGGGGATCAAGCGCGTCTGCGAGCCAATTACTATTATTGGATAACTTTTGGATATGCAAAGGCAAAGCCAATACGCCCATCTCCGATAACCTCGATATGCGTAAGCTAAGGCTTGGACCGGCTACGCATAGTGGCAATAGGATCTCTATCACTCGGCGAGGTATGTCGACTTCAGGACACGAGAGTTGCGTGATAGCCGTTGCAGGCTACAATCTGTTTTCAGATCAGATTGCAGTCGTTTGCTGAATACTGCCTGCTATCCCCCTGAGATCCTTTACGAGAAGTCAGTCAATCATATATGTATGGGCTTTCCCTCTTCCGAATATCCTCTGACTTGAGAAAGCAACATTCGCCGCTCCATATCATTCCAAAATGACCGGACAACTAGAGCACCACGCTCGGACACCGTCAGAGCTTTCTTCCGAATCAGATCGCAAGGACATCTCCTTCGAAGAAGTTAAAGAGCTGCCTTCGCCAAGCTCCGAAAATGACGAGAAGAGGCTCGTCGCGACTCCGCTACCACTTGCGGACCGAGCATCAGCTGACCCAGCAACCGGGTTCGGTGATGCGATTCTCCGACTGCTCAAGATCCGGAAGAAGCGCGCAGGGATAGATTTGGATTCGGTGGCGACGCAGGAGTCCGTCTTTGATACGGATCAAGGGGTCTACTACCATCCAAAGCCGACATATGAAGTAAGTTAACATCTCGGCTCTTCGCTAGAGTCGAAGCTCACGATACCTGATACAGAATTTTGCCTCGTTTGATCCCGGCTTTCGGTGGACTTGGAAAGAGGAGACACTAGTCAGGCGCAAGATCGACCTCAAAATCTTCGTGAGTGGTGCACGTGTTCCTAAAGCCACGCCTTTGTTGACTTGCTACCCGAAGCTCTGGGTTCTAACCATGTTCATGGCTCTTGATATTGATCGATACAACTTGGCCAACGCCACTGCCGATAATTTTCTCGGTGATCTGGGTCTCACACAGGCAGACTATAACTTGGGCAATACCTTGAGCAAGGTCGGATTCCTGGTACGTTCAGCAAGATGTTATCGAGATGCCGCAGACCATAGCTTACATTTCCTGAACTTTGATAGGCGGCCGAACTCCCTTCGCAACTGGTCAGCAAGCGTTTGGGTCCCGATAGATGGATCCCAATGCAGATGGTTGGGTTCAGTACCATTGCAGCTTGCCAGTTCTGGTTGACAGGCAGGAAGTCTTTCCTGGCGACCCGGTATGTCGGTTAAGCGATTCAGTCACAGTGGCCCTGACTCTAGATTCAGTTTCTTGATCGCCTTCCTGCAGGGTGGCTTTATTCCCGACATGATCCTCTACCTGAGTTACTGGTACAAAACCACCGAGTTGCCCATCCGTTTAGGTACGACAGTGCAAATGCTCAAGTCTTGTCAGAGGCTGACTCCACATCTCACAGGATTCTTCTACGTCATCAACTATGCGTCCATCATCCTCACAGGCTTCCTTGGTGTTGCCATCTTGCAGATGCGAGGTGTCGGGGGTCGTGCCGGTTGGCGATACATGTTCCTGATCGAAGGCCTGCTCACACTGGCCATCAGTATCGCGTCATTCTTCTTGATGCCCGCCAATCCCTCCGCCACCAAGACATGGTTCCGTCCCAAGGGATACTTTAGCGATCACGAGGTCAAAATCATTGTCAATCGAGTCTTGAGAGACGATCCCACCAAGAGCACGATGCACAACCGTCAAGCGTTGCCGGTGAAGACGATCTTCAGATGCGTTTGCGACTACGATATGATTCCGATGTATTTGATCGGCCTGCTATTCGGTATCGGCGGTTACCCGGTTCAACAATACTTCCAGCTCTCGATGAAACAACTCGGCTTTAGCACCTTGCAAAGCAACCTTCTTTCGATTCCGAACGCCGCCCTCAGCATCATCAATCTTCTCATTATCACTGTCGTCAGCGAATTGGTCGATAATCGGGCTTTCGTTTCGATGGCAGAGAATCTATGGATGTTGCCGAATTATATCGCTCTTTTGACCTTGCCGAACCCGATCTCGGGATGGACATACTTTGCTGTATCGACAGTTCTGCTTGGGTATGTCTATCAGTTTCGCAAGAAATTCGCGACTCATACTTTGCCCGCTTAGATTCCCGTATGTCCATGCGATTCAAGTGGCGTGGTGTTCAAGAAATTCGGGTTCGGTCGAGGCACGAAGTGTCACCGCATCTCTATACAACATGTCGGTCCAGATGTCCGCGCTGATCGGCGCCAATCGTGAGTGTCTCTACTTCATGAAGGACTGGGCTGATAAAGATTTTTTCTCCAGTGTATCAGGCGAGCGACAAGCCACGCTACTACAAGGCAAACAAGGCCATCGTCGGTATCATCTGCTTCAACCTTGTATGTCACTAGACGTAACCGAATTCTGCAGTGAAATAACTTATCGTCCCGGCTGCAGATAATATTGTATCCCGGAACGAGTCTTTACTACCGATGGCGTAACAGGCAAAAGGCCAAGGTCTGGGATGCCATGACTTCGGAGGAGAAGAGCAACTATCTAGCGACCACCAAGGACAAGGGAAACAAAAAACTAGACTTTCGATTCATCCACTAGAGGTCCGACTGTGGTACCTACTGTATGTGGGGTTAAAATGAGAAGGATCGAGAACGCATTCTGGCGGAACATAGAAGATTATTCGTTGTACAATAATGACGAAAAACCGATAGATCACAAACTCCTATGTGCCCTTCCAGACCACCATTCCACCATACAATTCTTGGTTCTGCATCCATTCACCACTCCCACGCAGCCATCCTCTTCATCATTCACGCTGCGACCGTCGACTCGTAACACAGGCCAATTCACGCATCACGAAAAGGCAAGCCGTCACTCTTCCTTTGTCTTCCCCTCGCGAGTCAACTGCGTGCCCTTTCTACAACTGCATCAGATCTGCCACAGTGATTGTTCAGCCGCGAGGCACCATTGCTCTTCTTATCGAGGTTCCCCTCCCCCTCCGTTCTAATGCTCGAAATCGTCACGCCAACGAAAACATTCCCTGCGGTCTCCAACTCTCCGTTGACGCCGTACAGGCCACGGCAATGGGACATATCTTGATGTGGTTTTTTATGATGAATCCCCGGCCATGCGATAATCGCATGGCAAGGAACTTGACCACTTTGGAAAACAAGGGCCATCAGACAACTTGCTACCCATGAAATCTCAACCACCACATACAACCCCACTTCAGACCCTCCAGCTCCTGCCACACACCCCTCCCACCCCCACCCCCCCTGCACTCCCCGGTCCTGTGAATCCTAGGCATCCGAATGGCAAGCTTTCAGGTTGGAATCCCTCGATGTCCATCTGAGTCCGCTGTAAAGACCAAAAGACAGGATGGACCGACAAATTCGAGCCCGAAGGAAGGAAGGCTGCAATGGTGTTTCAAGGTATTTTTGCTTTCGCCCATCGCATATACCGGCCTCCTGCTCATGCTTCATCCTCGACTATTCCGTCTCCTTTCCGCGTTGTTACCGTGACAGGGCGATCAGTTGTGAACGCCATGCAGGAACAACAGAACGCCCGGTATCTTTCGCAACCTCGTCATACTTTCTCGACGACTGTGAGCGCAATATCCCGCGCAAGATTCACTTGAAGAAGCGGTTTCAGCTGCACAGAAGCAAAGAGCAGCTTTCATGGCATCATGCCTGAGATGCCGGTATCTCCGTTTGCCCAGTCTCTCAACGCATTACGGACTCGCCTGTGGTGCGCACATAGAGGCGGCAAGTGTGTAGCACATTGCCGATCGCCTTCAGAAGCGTGGCATTCCGTTATAAGTAAGTAACATCTCATCATGACAACTATGTGTTACGGTTACACAAAGTATCTAAGTATCATCTAATGTCCGAAATGAGTCGCACAATATGGCGACTTGGCTCGAATTGTCTTGCCCTTGTAATAAAGGAGGAACGGAATCGGCAATAAGAAGCAAGAGAGGAAAGCGAGCAGGCAAAGCGCCCATTGGTTACCGAGCCTCTTGAACATTTGACTTGCGACTGCGTTGAGCCGGTGACCGAGGTTAAATCACCCCGTCTCTAATGCTTAGCTGATACACTTACACAACGGGAAGACGGCACCAATAATGTTGCGCACGAAAACCACTCCGCCTAAAGCGCTCGCCTGTACCATTAAGCATAAGCCAACGAAAACGCTGAATGTGGCCGAACGTACAGCGTAATGGCCGTACGAGTCCACAATGCCGTTGAGAATCGCCCCGATAATGTGATAGCTGTCGCGGGAGGATTTAGCATTCGACAATCGCAAGGCGCCAGGTGACCTACAAGCCGAAGCCGAAACAGGCGAAACCGATCTAAAGCAGAACGAAGTAAGAGACAACGCTAAGATGCGGTCGACCTCTACTCACCAGCGGGGCGATGAAAGGAATATGGCTGTAGCTCGTCCAAGCAGCGATGAACAAACCGAGGGGCAAGAAGAAGGTCGCCCAAAGCGAGGACCACCATCTTGCTTCGGGACTTGGATATCCCAAACGAGCAGAGATACGATGATAGGCGTTTTCCTGCAAGGGCTGCGAGAAGAATCCACTGATGGCCAAATACGAAATCAATGAGGGGAACGTGTGCCACGATGGAGATCGCACTGACAGGAATCCGCCGACAACATATGCTAGGAAAGTCAGATTTACCACGCCCGAGCTGAACAGAAAAAGGATGATATGGGTAAACTGGATTTGATGACAGCTATCTGGTGACTTACTGGCTCCAATTATGCCCGTTATTGCCTTCCCCAAAGACAAGTGGGAAAGCTTCATTCGAAAGGAAAATCATGCCGTATGCGAATCTGTGACGCCCCGATCAGCATCAGAAAGGTTACACACTCTGGAGCCGACTTACCCATTGATACCGGCGCTGAGGTACGTGATAGGCTCCGTCATCAGGAAAACAAACGGCCGGACCATGGCGGTCTTCCAGAGGTAAGACGGCTTCTTCTTATCCAGTTCATGCTCAGCATAGATGTTTCCGAGACCTGTTGCTTTCCGAAGGGCATTTGCTTTGCGTGTCATCACTTTGAACGCAAAGTCAGCTCAGTCCACCCGCTAGCATTCCCACAAAGGAAACCCAAGCTTACCGATCGCTGGCAGGCGCGAAGAAGGGGATGATCAGCTGATCAGTCTAGGCCGCATGTGCAGTACTCACTATCTCGTGTTTCAGGCAAAAAGAGCAAGATGACGAACCAGTGGAAGCCGAAGAGTCCGAGCTGTCTCGAGCTTTAGCTGGATGTCTTTCAGAGCGGCATAATTGCAGACTCACGAAGAACCAGAAAAGGTTGAACTCTCCGACATTCTGGGTGAAGAATCCGCACACAGCATTTCCCACCGGTGGACCGATGACACTTGACAGGGTATAGATGCCTGTATGGATGCACAGTCAGGTTTGCTTGCATTGAAGAGAAAGCGACGAGGACTAACCGACAGCGAATCCGCCCTCTGCGATGCCGAAGCAGTCGTGCACGACACCGCCAGTGTTGGCTAGCGGAGCTCTATGGAGAAGGCGAGAGTATCAGGTCAGCGTCGAACGATGACCTTCTGCCCGATAGAGAACGCACGATCCTGCAAAACCTTGAATGTACCGACATACGAGTACGGTCGCGATGTTTGGCGGGACCGCCAGCTGAGGAATGAGTACGCTCAATCGACGTGCGATCACGGTCTTGGTGTTACGGCTTACTGGGATTTGAAAGAGGGTGAAGACCGCCCACGATACCAGGTATACGATCTTTCTTCCAAAGAATTCACTAAGACAAGGCATGTTGTCAGCGGTGTCCGATCAGGCTTGCGTCTCCACACGGTACGCACCTAAGCGGAGCGACCGTCATGGGACCTGTTTCGTGAGAGGTCAGCGGGACGAAAAGGGGATGAATATCGGCGGAAACCAACCAGTTGCGAACCCAAGCTGTAAGGGGGGTCCCAAGTCATATCAGCGTCTACTCCAGTGTGGGAGGTTGGCAAGATGCGTACCAGGTACAGACTCAAACCCAATGTTCCGATCTCGCTCGACACGCCAAACTTGTCTTCGATCTCAGACACTCCAGTCGAATAACCACTAGCGCAAAGGCATCTGCCGCCCATGGGAATGCAAGGTGAGCATATGAACAACTCGAGAGGTGGCGGGAGCTACTCACACAAGGATATTCAACCAACTCGCCAACCCGACAACCCCATACCGCTTCCAATTCGGCCAGTTCCTCGGGTTCTGCGCATCGCTCCGTGTACTACGAACCAGGTAGTTGCCCTCCTCATCCTGATGCGTGAGGTAGACGTGTTCCTTCTCCAAGGCATGAAACAGGTCTGGATTGGTATGTTCCAGCTGGATGTGGGATTTACCGGTCTTGGCTTCCGGGTCGAGTGAGGGGTCTGGAACGGGGCCCGCCGTGGTGACGGGAAGCTTTTCGGTGAACTGGCCGCGTTCGATAGAGGAAATATTGGGGTCGGGGATGGGAGAAGTGGTGCGTGGGACGCCGCCTGTGATGGACGATTTGGGTTCGACGTCGTCCAGACCGTAGTGGGGCTTTTCCGGTTCGACGGCTGTGAGACTTGGTGAGGGCGCCGACATGTTGTGGGTTCTGCTGGATGTCGATACGGCTTCGAGAAAGAGGCTTCGACGAAAAGGTTGGCTCTTGGACGATGTGCCTAATTTCAAGGCCTATGAATCCGTCTTTGATTGTCAGGCGGATTGATAATCGAAAGACTCAAGCCGTCCGACAGTTGATTGGGGCGTCGGTGCAACGCGAACGGATTCTGCATCCAAACGGATGGATGCGAAGGTTAGCTTATTATGGATGTGGAGATAGCTTGAATTTGAGATATCGTACAGGACGGCCCCACAGCCTTCGTAGCATAGCGCATGACCTTTCCATCTCCTGCTCTCTCCGCATCTTGCAATCTCCACGCGTACCGACAGCGCCAAAACGTCGAGCAAGCTCCGTGGCCCCTTGGGCTTATCGATAGGCCACCCAGGGAGCCGATATCCTCCGCTAGGCTCGTCGTTGGGCATACCGGATCGATTCCAACGAGCACTTGCCACTGTCGGGAGCAGCATTCGTCGTCACTCCAACATTTTCCCTCCACCTCGAGATCAGATCAGTATTCGGCAGGGCTATATATAGCATACCAGGCGGTCGGGTCGGCTTTTTCGGCTTGGTCACGTGAGTTCTTGGCTGGTCCCCTTTCATGTGCGTGTCATGTCGGAGCGAAGGTCGGATCGGACCGCTCGGGTTTAGGGCGAGTCGAGCGCGTTTCAGATGGACTTAGCTTGATTCGCCTACAACGGTTGCGTCCCCTCACCTGAAACGCAACACTGCCTTGATGACCCGACCTGTTCAGCCCGGAGACCGAAATGGCACTCCTTTCCGAGAATGCAATGGATATCGGGTGGGCTGACCCAGGGAATATCTGCAAAGTGATCATGAGAACCGCGCAAGGCGATGAGAAAATCTCCTCCCGTCGAGCGTTGTAGCGTTCGAGCCTTCGACAAGTATCTGCTAACGGGCCCTATACATGGGTCTTGGCCGTTTAACCTAGCTCACCTGTCTGCTGAGTCCCATGGCTCCTTCACGTGGGGGATAGTAGAGCGATTATGAATCGGGATCCTTTCGACCGAGAGCCCTCCTTTGTGGTCTCCCCCTTGCCTTGTAGGTTCACTCCTTGCAGAATCGGGGGGTTCAGGCACAGGCCTGAATAGAGCATATGACCCTTTTGTTTTGTCGAGTCTCGCTGATTCACTATATAATGCAGAAAAAGCACCACGCTCGAGGGTATGACCTAGTTTGACACTACCTTCAATCTGTCCAAATCGTCGCCCAGAGTAGATTGGCTGCTTGCTTGATCAGCGTAACGCAGAGTCATTTACCAAGCCTCCTAGCCGTACATTTGTGACACTCGAGAGCTTCAACAGGATGTCCTCAAGATTCTACAACTGGAACAGAGATCCTCAAGACGGAAGCTTCGTCGAGACGGGAATGGAACCTGAAATAGAAGACAGATCCTCCGTCACATCTCGCGATGAGGCAACAGAGAGAGGCAATCTGACATCAACGGTAGAGCATTCCGACCTGGCTCCGGGCGGTTTGTACAGAGGCTGACTCCTTAACGCAGGCGTCTCTACAAGTCCCATCTTCCTCAAGAGAGGGCGGTTCTTCGGTCAATACGGCTTCGCCATCGTGTCCACAAGGTCACGAAGATGGATCGCATCGTCGTCATTTGTATGGAGATTCAGGCCCATCTCGAGACGTTCATTCAAGCATCAAACTAGGCAGTAAGTCAGTAGCACTGTGGCACAGCTTCTTCTTTCTTATTTCCCTCTGGACTGCAGCAGATCAGCGTATGGGACTGCAGGCGCGGAGTGAGGCGCTTGGCAGCTCAGGACATTCCGGCCAACATGAACGAGAAAGATCTTTATGGGAAAGGCCAGGGGAAAACAACGCGAGGCGAAATGAAGAAGTTTCTAGAACCAGGCATGGCAACAGACCTTCGCAATCGGCGGCAGAGGAAGTAGTTCCTCCAAAGACCAAAGGGAAGAGGGAATGGCTGAAAAGGATGTTCCGGTCTAAGCCTTAACCGGTCTGCTTTTGTTTCTGCTCGCATCAGGAGAAAAATTGTTTCCTTACAAACGTTCTTGAAAGCATCTGGAAAGACTCGTAGGTTTGCGGCTCAATCATTGTATTATAGTGAGACAGCTTGTTTTTAAATAAAAGAGCTGATAGGTTAGCTGTACCATGGGGTACAACTGATGACATGCGATAGCTGGTCTACGATAAGCGTCTTCCTCCAATAGGTAGCCTGAATGGCTAAGTGCGTTGGCCCATAATTCATCCTTTCTGTCCCTCATATGACACGGGACAAAGGACTGTCGCGAACGCCCTTCAGGTATCTATTCAGCTGTACTCTTGACTTTGTGGTTTGGAATGAAACCATTGACAAAAAAGGCTGTTTATAAGCAACAAGATAGACCGCCCCCTACCTGAGTTTTTCGAGCGGACCCCGCCTGTTGCAAGGGGGACTCACTGAGATGCTCCTGCTTGGCTACAGCTGTGCACTTGATGCGAACCGCTCGGGATCCAGTCAAGAAGGTCTATAAAGGGAAGATCATCAACCGAGAGCAACAAGGTCCTAAACCATGAGTTCATAGCGGATCTCGAGCCGCGGGAGATATCTTTCGCAGTCTCCTGGGTCATTTTGCCGCCGCTTTTTCATGAAAGCTACTCGAAGGCTGAGAAGGTGAATTTATATGTCATTCAGATCTCTCTCGGTTTGACGTCGCATCGTCAGCCGACGACGGACGTACTGTGGATAAGTCTCTTCCTGGCGAGCGGTCGGCTGCGACGGGTTGGAAAAATGCATGGGGAGGGGAACAAGATCGACTACGTATGTAAATCTCTCCAGTCAATGGTTTATGTGTCCCAGCGCTCTCGAAGACTTCAGGAGCGACGTCTTCCTATTGAAAGCAATACTCACAACCTCCTTTCACAGGTGCCGTCGCAGAGGATCCGAGCGGTACATTCAACTATGTGTACGATGAAGCTCGCTACAGAGACCTGCCCGAGCTAGTTGACAGAAACTCCCGAACACGACTGAAGTGGGTAAGTGCCGAAGGTAAGATGCTCAAAAGCTGCAACCGAATAACAGATATTTCTGGTACCAACGACTGAACATACCTTGGCGCCGAGGGAAACAAGGAAAGAACGCTAAAGGAGACCCAGAACGACCCAAGGCATCCTCCAGCAGAGATGCCAAAGCCCGTTGAGTCTGCTGGACCAGCCAGTAAACTGAAGCGAAGATTTCGCCACATCGAGTGGTAGACAAGCTCTTGACCTGTTGTAATGGAAGCTGCCCCAGTGCCTTGTGCTTGAGATCGCCATCAGAAAGAACCAGACTACTAGTACGAAACACGGTGTACAAATTAGGTTTTCTTCATAAATGTGTTGAATTGCGTTGGAAGGTCGATCTTCAAGCATTCCTCAGGAAGATACATGAAATAAAAACCCAACAACAAGCTCAGCTATACACATAGGAGCTTTTTTTGCAGAAGGTTCTCAAAGTCTCCTTTGACAACAAGCACTTGCCACTGTACCCGACTGCCTCAGTGACAACCTGGCTGGATATCTTGCAACGACTCGCCGTCCAGGAGGAAAGGGGAGACTGCACGAAACAGCTCACGCACCGCACATATGGGCTAATTGAATCCCGCGCCGGCGGCCGATGACGAACGGCGATCAGACTTGACTGATTGCAACTCGGACAACTCGAATTGAGGGACACAGCACATTCTCCTTCACATATCGCCTCAACCCCTGTCCTCCTCATTTCAATGTCCACGCAACCACTCCTTCCAACTCACCGCCCGTCACGCCGCCTCTCCTCCGGCAAGGGAAAAGGCAAGGGCAAAGCCCCGGCACGTGGAGCTTCATCCGATGACGACTCGTCCGATCCCCGTCCATCACGGACGCGCGGCGCTTTTATGGTGTATGATGATTCGGAAGAGGAGCAGAAGGAGGAGGAGAAGGGCAGGTGTGTGACCGTGCGGTTTACAGGCGACCAGGAGGCGGGTGGGGGAGGGGATTTGGATGTTTGGGTTGAGGAGGGAGAAAGCGTGGGGAGTGTTAAGGACAAGGTGAGCTTTTCGTGGATGCTGCGCCCTCCAGAATTCAGCAAAGGGAGTTGTCGGGTTTGGAGAGAAAGCATTGAGCTTCGAGATGTGAGCCGTAGGGCGGATGAGACCTCGTAGCTCGCCACGGTCAATCGATGTTTTCGAAGGCGCGCAGGCGTGACGCTTTTGTCGCTAAAGGTGATCCCAGAGGCTGGGTGTGTCAATATGGCGGCAGCGTTCCTCGGCCGATTTAGCTTGGGACATGGGAAAGAAGCTGGAAATGGAGGGACAAGCGCATTAACTCCTTCGCAATCGCTGATATCCCTCTCAATGACAGCTCCGCGTCCTTCGCCCATCACTCCAATCCCACAACCTCCGCTTCATTCACTCGGGTCGCCTTCTGACCGATGGAATCCTCCTCTTACCATGGCTCCGCTCACTCGAACACCGCTTGCAAGCTCGTCAAGAAGCCGAGGATATGGGGATCGCCGGCGTTGTGAGAGGGCTTGCCGGAGAGGTGGAGGATGAATTGACAGGAGGCAAGGGGAAGGGAAAGGGAAAGGAGAAGGAGGACAAGGTGTGGCTGCATTGTGTTGTTGGCGCAAAGGCAGAGGAGAGGGCGGCCGATGAACCAGGATCCCCAACAGAAGAGGTAAGTAATTACCCCGTTCTGCTTTGCGGATGCTGACACCGCAAAGGCTCCTCCGCCAAACCGCCGCGGCTTTGATTCTCTCCTCGACGCAGGCTTCACACCACAGGAAGTCGCCGCAATGCGTCGCGAATTCTATCTCTCCCGAGGACAAGAAGTTCCCGACGAGTTCATTGCTGGCGCGACGGGTGGATCGGGCGGGGATGCATATGAGGAGCATGTGAGGGCGCTAGAGGAGCAGTGGATTGAAGGGGATTTGAATAACGAGACCGCGCAGAGTATGTATTCTCGTTTCGCGACCGGTTCTGAGCGCTCACTTCCCGCCTAATCCAGCCGTCAACGAAGGCCTCTACTCGTCGATCCTCCACGGTATCCTGATTGGCTTCCTCCTGCCACTCCTGCCCTGGTTCTTCTTCCGTGATATCCCCTCGCCAAATTTCTTTGATCCGCTCGAAGGGCCTGATGCGCCGCCTTCGCGGCCATTGGCAGATGACGATCGGCCACAAGAGGATGAAGCTGGAGGGGACGGTGTAGGCACGGGGAATGGGGGCATGGCGAGGGAGGTGCAGGCAGAGCCTATGACCGCTGCGAGTATGTTTGGCCTGCGGGGATTGCCGGGCGGAGATTGGCGTACGGGCGTGGCGTTTGGGCAACGTACTCAGGTCAGTACGATTGCGGCTTATCCGCCATCAAACTAATTGAGAACCACCGTCGCATAGATGGCGATCTTAATTGGAACGGTGCTCAACGTCGGTTTTGCTGGTCTGCGGTTCCTGGCCTAGGCGGAAGCTCTTTGCTTTTCAAACCGTTGTATACGTCGACTTGAATAATTTTCAATGTTCATATGGACAAACGGTGTAACTGAGTCAGGGCGAGCTCATTGGAGGAGGTAACGCCGAATGGGCGAAGAGTAGGACGATGACCGCATGTTGTCCAATGTCATCGCAATTGGCGATAGGTACAGGACGAGGGGTGTCACGTGATGAGGTCATGGTGTGTCGTCCGTGGTATGGATATGGTGACGCGGTGATGTTCCGCGTCTGGGGTACTGTGTTGCGGTCGTACCGCGGCCGTTGGCTTTCAGGTGCCCAAGAAGGATCTGTGCCGTGTAGTCTGATGTCGCCTATGGAAAGGGAGAGGAGGACGTCTCGGGGCACCCGGGGTCGAAGCACTGCGCTGGGTGGGTTTGTTTACAATGTGGAGCTGACTTGCAGTAGCCAGTACAGTGCAGTACAGTACAGTGCAGTACAGTAAGCAACCTCAGACATATTGATCGGGCAGGGACACTCCCTCCTCCGACTTGATGTCCGTTGCCTCGTACGTCCGTACGACCACCATCCACACCACGACCACGTACAAGACGGACCCCACGCTTAGACTCCGCCAGAACAGTCCCGTGTGGCATACCTCGACATCGGATACAGCACAGGAACACGCTCATTCCGAAGACACGCGATGCCGATGTGCCCGTGACGCTGAGCTATTCGTTGAATCATCAGAGGATGAGGCCACTTGCGCTCGCCATTGCCGGGGGAGTGATCTGTGCCAAGACGGTGGCGGCGCAGATTATCGGAGATGAGGGACCGTCACAGCTGAATGTGGTATGTCCGGTACGCAGTCATCATCATCAATGTACGCTGACCTTTCTGCTCTTACGTAGCTTTTCATGGTGGAGAGCATATCGATATATGTGGTCGTCCTTGGCGTGAGTCTTTTCCTTGTCATCCGCGAAGGAAACGATCGCACTGATACCCACGTACGTCACAGATCTTCTTTTTCTGGAATCGTATTCTCGGTGGGATCGTCGGCTTTGCGCTCAGGCGGTACCTATGGAAGACAGCCGACGCACACATCAGTATAGGTATAACCTATAGCCAGCAGATTCCCGTCATGTGCTGAGTGACGTTTCAAACAGGTTCGTTGCAACTGTCGCCTCTTGCCGGACGGATCCTGTTCAAAGATGTACGGTATCATTCGACCAACATGTCGGCGCGAGTGCTGCTGGGGCATGTTACCTGGAGGTACTGGAAATGGCGAATCAGGAAGGAAGACTCTGATGGTGCGGTTGTTATCTATCCCTGTGCAAGACAAGAGGACGCTGACGTGTGCGAACAGAGGACGCCCCATGTCGCTGTCAAATCCACCTAGAGGGCCTCGAATGGTTCCTGTACAATCGGACACCATCATTTGACGCTATCGTCGAGCGAATGCAGGAAGCGGAGCGCAAGGCACAGGCGTCGACGTCGGGCAAGGCCGCGTCGACGGATGGATCGAGCGAAAGTCGGATGGATGTGCGGGAGGGAGCGGCACCTTCGGATGGGACGGACGAGGTGGCGGGGAAACGGTCGACTGATCGATCAGAGGGTACGGATGGTGAGTCCAGCTGCACCGTTTGCGTTCTTCGACGTTTGTGCTGATCTGTCCAAAGACGCCGAACCGCTTCATCGACCGCTTTCCCCGCCGGTTCCCGCCGTGCCACCGAAGCTCCGCGAAGCCCTCGGCGGGAAAAGCGAAAAGATGCCGTGGCAGTGGCAGCGCGATGTGTTTCCGTTCGGGATCGATGTGTCACATGGTGCGGTAGTCATTGGGAATGATGCGACGCCGACGGTGACGATTGCCGAGTTTGGGACGGCGGAGGGTGTCGTGAGGACCGAGGAAGTGAGTGCCGTTGACATGTGCGGTTTCTGATGCTGAGTTGGGTGGGGCAGAGTCGAAGTCGATTCGACTTGTTCAAGCAGGTAGTCGACATGCAGTTTACGGATATCCAGGTGTTGATCCGGACGAATCCCGACTTTACGGGTACATTGCTAGAGCACGGCAAGAAGGCATATGAAGAAATCATGGCTACTGAGTACGTTTTTGGAGAGGCGGGGCGAGAATGGCTGCTAAACATCTGCAACCTCCATCAGACCAGATCTCGCCGACGCTCCGCCCTCTACACTCATCACTCGACCAGCATTCCGAGCATTGGCAAACAAGTACAAGTCACTGACGAGTCAATACAGCACCAAGATACCGATCTATGCGCAATCATACTATGGACCGGAAAAGGAATGGAAGGGACTGGCGCGATATCGCGATGATACCGATATTTCGGTGGCGTTGAGGGCAAAAGAGACCGAATATGCCAAAGTCACGACGCTTATGTCGACGCGACGGATCGAGATGACGTACTATGCGGACGTAGCCGGTGGGTACTTCGGCGCTTGGTACCGACGGTATATGAGAGCTGATACCCCATCAGGTCTCGTTCCCGAGGCCGGTGATAGAGTCGATACGAGCGGTGAGGAATTCGACGACGAGCTTGGTAATGGAGATCTTCCGCCGCAGTGGGGGATCGACTTTGTGGTCTTTTCCGGTACCATGACGTATGGGCCATGGGCCGACAGGCAAAGGTGAGTCTCAAGCCACGTAGGCTCAACCTGCAGCTGACTGCGTTCCGCAGAGCCGCCTTCAATCAAGCATTTTTGCCTGCCATCTTTTACCATACTCCGCAAACAGAAGTGCTCAAGCCCGGTGATTTCCGAAAACACGTTGCGATGAATGTCGACGTCGAGATTCGAGAGGCTACCGTCTGGCGAATGCCTACCAGAGAGAGCTCAAAAGTAGGTTCTGTCAGTCGCTCCTGGCTACAGACTCTCATGCCGTTCACTGCAGGACTGGATGTACGAAAGCACTACCGCCAAACCGAGTGCTGAACAGACGCGAAAGTATGGCTGGCTGGACGTCTCCATCGGTCCAAGGTCCGCTGTACACTATACTGTCCCATTGACAGCGAAAAAGACTGGATTCGAAGCTGAACTCAAACTCGACCTGTCCAATATAAGAGTCACGTCGAGCGTGAATCATACGGAATGGCTGGATGCCAAGAGCTGTTCGGTTCGTCTAGTATGCGCCGCAGACCGCACCGAGACTGACACTAGCATTCCAGGTTAATGCCAAGATGCCGACGCCTCTGCAGTGGGACGCTCGGCGAGATTGGACGTTCGATATCAATCTAGATCAAGTCAGGGCGCTCCTGCTTCGCGATCACACCACTCTCATTGGCGATCTGGCAAAAGACTGGAATTCAGGGCCGACCGGTGATTTTCACCACTTTGTTCCGATGGATTACCAGTTCAATTTCAGTCTAACGAATTTTGAGATTAAGCTTTACTTGAATGACTTTAATATCATCAATCAGCCTTTGGCTTTTGAGGACAATGGTGAGCGTCTGAGGGTACGTATCAAGCCGTGACTGATCCGGTATGCAATCAGCTTTTGTCAATGTCTGTGGACCGAAAATAACGGGCGGTGTCGAAGTGCCGTTGATCAGATACCGTCCGGAGTCCAGTACAATTCCCTTCACTGTAGAAGGCGAGGACGTCTTGCTTACGATGGACCTTCCCCGATGGCAGACGCATTCTCAGACGTCTTTCGGTGCGGAATGCTTGCACAATCTAGGAAGAATTCGGCAATTGCACCTTCGCGGATCGTACCTGTACTTCTCGGAAGTTCATCCTGATCATGTCGAAGCGCTTAGCATGGCTATCAATGTGAGTATTCATCGTTTCAGTCTCGTCCTGTGCGACCTCTCATATATTCCTCGATGATAGCTGGATGGCGTTAACTTCAGAGCGTTTGGCTGGGCGATCAGGCGTCTCATGAGCTTCAAGGATAACTACTTTGGCGGATTCAACAGCTGGACCAATATGGCCGAGTTTCGGAAAAAATACGAAGCTGATGTGCCATCCTGGGGCGATGCCATGCGACAGAAGTATCGGCCGGGCAAGGTCAGTGTTCCTCTTCAACAACGCAGTGGTTACGCTACTGACATCGTTTATAGTCGGACAAATTCGAGGTCACACTAGATTTGATCTGCCGTTCCGGAAAGGTCATATTACCGGAAGACATTTATGATTGTGACGGAGCCATCATCGTGCCGATTCCTAAGCTTCAGGTTCATCTCAGAACACACGAGAGTTTGATGCGTGGGTACCCAGTAGCCTAAATTCCTTAGCTCGACCCTGACAACCTCCTATCCCGTCTTGTAGAGGTGTCAATCGATTCTGGCCCCATACAAGCCTGGTACACTGAACACAGTGACGTCGAATTTGATCGATTTCCTGACCGTCGAGAACACCATGAGTTTGTCCTGGACTTGACAGGTATGTTGCGGCTACCGCATTAGTTGGATAAAACTGACAATGCAATCTAGGTATATCGATCAAGGGCAATCGGCTGTTTGGCAACCCCCCGTTGAACCCGACATACTTCTGTCTCTGGAATATCGAGATAGACAGCGTTGATGGTTATCTCGACAAAGCCCTCATCAATGGCCTGACCCGTGCGATGCGCACATTCAAGTTCAACTTCGCTGATATGGAGAACGCGCCTTTATGGCTGTACATGCCACCAACCGATCCTGACGGTAAGTGCATTTTCGTTCATCTTAGCACTCCACCGCTGATCAGCTGGACCCAGTCACCATCCTTAAGCTTTCAATTGGCCCTGTCACGGCAACCATGCCGGTCGACATTTATGCACTGCAGGTGTGTGCTGACAGCGTGTCCCTGACCACAAACGACTTGGCAAGCTCGGAATACGCCAAGGTGCTATCTCTTGAGGTCCCATGCCTTGTGGCTCGTGTTATTCGGAGGAAGGATGATGCCGCAGAATCGCGCGTCGGCTGGAGCAGAATCGCCTATTTGCGCACAGGTATCTTCCTCGACCGACATTCAGCCCCAGCAAAATGGAAGCAGGCGCGACTGAAACAGCAACGCTTCGTGAGATCACAAGATGAACCAAGTCGACGGTGTGGCCCGCTGTATGGGCAGGATGTCCCCGCAGGTATGCAAGAATGGACATCGGATTGCCAAAGTCCCAACTCATACCGCATCTTTCAGAGCCCTTCTACAACGGAGTATTATATTGTCCGTCACCGTTCGATCCCGCTTTGAATCCCACTGGTACGGTCTGATGCAGCGAAGTTAACACAACAGGGCCTGATCACAAGCTTTCTTGACCACAGGTTCCGATCGTGGCTTCAAATTTTCCGACACAAGCTCTCTGGAGTGGGTTAAGAACACAAGATTCCGGTTGTTGTCTGACCGTTTTTGGCATCAGATCCTCGTCAGACGAAGAAGACGATGATGTGATCGATCTCAGAGGGCAAGGTATGTCACCTCGGTTACTTCAACGCGTCTCGATGTTAAGCTTCAGTAGATCTCGCGAGAGATCCAGCATTCCGGGAAAGCAAAAGGTCAAGGAACCCTCCGGAGTTTCCCCGTCTTGCTGTCACCAAGCCACTTGTGGACAGCATTGATTCGGCTTACGAGTCACAGCCGCCCGCGCAAGGTGCTTCGGAGGAAAGAGATCGTTCGTTCCTTACGGTCAACACCGGCGAAATGATGAGACTGGAGGTCACACCTCATTTGGTGGACGCGCTGCATTGTGTTCGGGCCAACCTCGCAGATGATGTAAGTCCAGACATGGGCCAGGAAGCAAGAAAGGCTGCTGATTGTATCGGAATCGGCAGAATATGACTTATCGACGCCTGCTCGATAGTCTTCTCATTGATCAAACAGGTCGTATACGCGCAGCGCGAGATGTCAGCGTTCCCTCAGATTCTCAAAGCATAATATCTGTCCCTGTCGCCCAGATGACTTTTGTACAGCATTGCAATTCTCCGCTCAGATCTGGTGTAGCGGCAAACATTGCAAGCGATACGACTTTAAAGCTCAACGTTCAGGCTCTAGCCCTACGCACCCAAAAAGCAAGAGAGCTCGATGCGAACGGTCATTACGATGGTTCTCGGTTTCTCGGTGTCGATTGCAACACCATCAGCCTCCAGGGGGGGCAAAACCTAACCAGTGACAACGTTCAATTGGGTCGAAACGATGGGTCTGGTAGACCACAGGCTGATCTTGATGACAATTTGCGATTCGAAATCGTCTTGTCCCGTGCCAGCATGGAACAATCGTCGAATCGTCTTGGGGAACATCGGTCCCAATTACAGGTGGACAGTCTGAAATGTCTCGGTGGCTCATTGTCACCTGTTCTCGTCTCCGTCATCGCCATGTCGTGGAATCCTCACATCCGAGCAGCCATACAACCTTTGCCTAGACGATCCAGGAAAGATATTACCCAGACAGCAATATCGCGCATCGTCGATGGCGTTAATCACGTCAAGGATCCACAGTGCCTGACTAGCCGCTTCGAGTTACTGCGGCACCGAGATATTTCTCGTCTCAACTCATTGTCGGCCACGCACGTCAATGTCGCCGCGCGAGAGGATCCTGGATGGCTCGCCTTGACCTATCTACGTGTGGCTATGTGCCAAAGAGGACTCGACCAAGCACAGTTGGAAATTGCCACTACCGCAAATCTCGCTAGAGAAACGATGGCGGAATCGAATATAGAAGCAATCAGCAAGTGGAGAAAACACAATCTTTTCCACGCCATGCTGGAAACTATCCCATTCCTGCAAATCAAAGCGACTTCTGACGCGGCTGATTCGCCGTCGATGCGTAGCAAGAGGGAAAGAAAGTTGATCTCGGGATCAATCGCGGCTTTGGATTTGCGTCTGCGGGACCAGCGACAGGGGACGCAGGTCAATCTTTTCGTCTTCGCAATGCAAGATATTGTGACGTCCCTTCTTCAAGAGACTTCCTCTGATCCAGGCCATGCGGACGAAAGGAATGCCCATTGTGATATCGGATCATGCAAAGTCGAGACGCATGTTTTTCTCCTGGACCGGCTTCAAGATATAGCGCCGTCGGTGACGGAGACCTTGGGCAACCTCCGCAAATCTCAAGGTAACACCGCTCAGAGGGATGACGTCGCTTTGCGTGGGAAGGAGCGTGTCGCCTTGCCTTTTCTAACGATCGTACAAGTTCAAAACATGGTGATATCGGCTATAGCTGCGCCTTTGCTTGTGGAAATGACTGTTTCGAATCTCGAGCTCATGGCGAAGAAGGGCATTTCCAGCATTCCGGATTTGTCGAATCTGCTTGTCGCAAATACCCGAGTGCGCTTGCTATCCGTCACGCCCAGACATGGCATGTCGCCAACCTATCTATCGCTGGTCTCTCTGGAGTTCGACACGACCCGGCTGTCGATGTACAACGCTCGAGAAGGGCAACCGGCTGCAAATCATCGAGCGTCCATTATCGTTTACGCAGGGCATGTTCTAGTACATACACGAGCTACTCCTCATATCATGCACTCACGGATCCAAGAATGGCTAGACGAATACAAGAGGTCAGTACGTTTCTGAAATTTCCTGTTCTATAGCTCATCGTGTGTTGTGTAGCAAATATTCCCAAACCCTAGAAGGTTTGCGTCGTATAGGGCAAAGAGAACAGCCTACGAAAGAGCCTTTCGCCTCTCCACTAGTCTCTCCTGGCGCTCGCAACTTGCCCGTAGGGAGAGTCATCGTGATCGCAGACCGCTTTGCGTGCAACGTCCGCATCTCCAAGGAAGTGACGGCGTTCTGGACAGTCAACAAGACACAAGCCCGATTGCTAGCGCTCGACCTGGAGAAGCACGACGGGTTCCAGCTAAATGGCAGTCTCCGTCTGGGCGAGCAAGCGATTGGTTTCAGCAAATCCTCGGCAGCCATCGTTGACGTTGAGGACGCGCCTTCACCAAATGACGTGCTATTGAGGGTCCCGGTCATTTTATTCAAATCGAGTGCTGAGTTCTCGCAGCCCTTGATACAGATTTCAGGAGACATCTGCATACACCACTTCAACGGAACTTTGAAGCCCAGTACCTTTGATCGAGTCTTAGCTATGTACCGGGCGATAGGATCCGACATCAAGGTAATCAGTCGGCTTCTGTCCGATACACGTAAATCTTCGTCATCAAAGCAGCAACGCACCGCAAAGGAGAAACATGAGCAAAAAGCTAATCAACGCTTCATCGTCAACCTCGCTTACGAATGCAAAGGCATTCATCTCTCATTGAAAGCCACGGACGTCGTGTCGACCCTGCTCATTCAGTCCGGGCGCATATATGGCAACTTTTCTCGAGACACGGACATCACGGGCGAGACCTGGTCGGCCAAGCTAGATAGCTTGGAGTTATCCCTAGGCCATGCCCAGGAACCCCTGCCGGTCGACGCCTCTACCCGGGATCGGGCGGTCCAGTCCGCATATTTGCTCTGTGCTTTTGCCGTCGAGCAGTCGCCTCGGCTTGAAGAGACATTGGAACACAAAATAAGGCCGACAGCTATCGTCAATACCAACATTCAGAGGGTGCATGCTGTCATGCATGTCTCTGCTCTCGAAGAGATATACGATCTCCTCAATAGCTGGAGTCGAGACCTCAAGATCCTTGCGGAACGTCGCAAGAGAGAGTGGCAAGAAATCAAGGAAGGCACAAAGGAGCTGATTCGGGCTGATGTCAAGACTGGAGAGGCGGAGGCCGTCGGTTGGATGGAATCCGCCATTTTGACAATCATCGTGTCTAGCTTTGCCGTGGCAATCCCGCTACATGCGGAATCTGTCCTGGGCGAGCGTCAATTGGAATCTCTGCCCGCCGCTCTGCTTTTCACCATTGGAAGACTGGAGGTCATCAATCGAAAAGGCGAATCGGGTCGCACGGGACTGCAAGACATGCATTTACAATACGTTGACAGGTGAGCTGCGTTGCTGGAGGTTCTGTCTCCATACACTGACCTTGTCGCCAGCTTTGATTCGAGTGACAATCGGCATTACGATGGGACGTTCCATGCTTCGAATAACAAGATGCATTTGCCTGAAGCGACTCTGCAGTTTCGACTGCAGGACGATTTCGACTCCCGCTCGCTCAAAATCGACAGCATCTTCAAGGGTTTCGAATTGCGCCTGGATCGACATGTCACGCGATACATGGCGGAAACTTACGTCGTTTACAACAAAGGCAAGCAGCAGATCGAACAACTATATCGTGCCTACCCCATAGACGCTGTTCAGCCCAAGTCTGCTGAGGGCCGGGAGGATGAGAAGCCTCCCACAAGACAACCTGGTAAACGTTTGCTGTTGCAGTGCGCTGCGGAGTTCGTCAGCGGGAAAGTTTTGCTTGTCAAGGGGGGTCAGGAAAATCTGCCCTCGCGGCGAAATACCTTTGCCTCTGGATACGATACGCCCGAACAACAAAAGTCTGCCGCCTTGGCAGAGAGCATATCGCTGCCGGGTGTGTCGCTCTGGATCGACTCGATCGAGGGAACAGAGGAAGATCCTGGAATGTGTCAAATCTCGGTTGTGAGTCGCAAGGTCTGGTCCGCGGAGCTTGCTGAAATTGGAACGTGCCCAGATCATCCAAGAAAGCGAGAATATTCTCAAACCTTCCATCTTGCAGTTTGTCGAATCAGCTACAGCCCCGAATCAAACAACGTCTGGCATTTTGGCCGAAGTCCGTAGTGCTGAAGCAAGCGCAGAGCAAGTCCCAGAGGCCGGAAACACGGCAAGCAATGATGAAACGGGGAACGGTAGACAGGCACACGGGGTGACCTCGCCATCAGTCCTAGCCGGCTTGACAGCCAAGACTCGGCTGGTTGTCAGTCTCCGCATCGACAAGTCTCGTTTAGCGTTATCTTGCGAGCCAGATAATCCAGTCCTCGCTGATCTCGCCTGGGACAGCGGAGGATTTACGTTTCAGTGCAAGCCGAAAGCCAAAACAATTGTGGCCAGCGTGCAAGTATCAAGCGTCGCGTTCCATCTATATCGAGAGATCTACACTACCAAGCACGTGTTTGTCAGTGGCAAGTTGGCAGAATTGACGGCGAGTGCGGTTCTCCGTGACGGCTCTCGGCTTCCGGTCCTTGAGGTATTGGTATACAGCAAGGTATCGGCAGACTTCAATATCAAATTGCTGCGACAGTGGTTTGCCTTTAATTCAGTATGGATTGAGCGCCTGTCGCCCATCACCAAGACTCCGACCGCGGTCGCGCCGGCACCTGCTCCACTTCCCGTTGTCGCGAACCGAGACGGTATGCGGAAGATAGGCAAACAGGTAGTAGTGTGCTTGCGCTTCCATCAAGTGGCGCTCAAGGCCAATTTGGACGTCAGCAAAGTGGACGTTGTCATCCCTCTGATCAACGCTCGCCTGGCCGCAAACGATACTCTGCAACGTATATCCGTCACCATGGACGGCCTGAACATGTTCGGCACAAAAACGATTAGCGGCAAAATCGTCAACGACGGAATCACTTTTATGGCGGAACGCAAGAGGATTCTTCGCGAGGACAAGCAAGTGACTGTGATGAAGATTGGCATCGATTCGAAAGACACGGTAGCAGAATTGGCTTGTATCGATCAGCAGGTGTTTGGCCTACAGTGAGTTGATCGCCAAGCGAGCCCTCCAGTATCTAACATCACCTGGTAGCATTTCCCCCACGGTGGTCGAGTTGCAGGATGACTGGCAGGTACAGCTAAAGGATGGCATGCCCGTTGATCCCAAGCTGGGTCTGGCCTTTATGGTAAACCTTGGTCACGTGAATGTCATGTTTGCCATGCTTGCGCTCAACGCCCTGTTAGACGAATCGGACTCGTTCTTGCGCCGGATCGAGGACGAAAAGAGGGAAGCAGAGCATAGCTCCGCCGCGTACCGGCATCATCTCGCCAACAAGCCAAAGAACGCCATTGCGGCCGTCGCCGAGACCGTGCAGAAATCCCGGTCTGCGCTACCCGCTTGTGGACCCACCAACCTCAGCATCGATCAGCGCCTGGTCGTCGATACCCAGCGGATCAACATTGCTATACAGGCCACCAATGAGGAGAAGATTTACGTCTTCCGCCTAACGCCTGTTCACGCCAAGTATCAAAAGACAGGCGATACGAGGCTATTGGAGGCAGAAGTGGAGACTGTGCGACTGACTCGGGACAAAGCCAAGGATATTGCAATGCTTAGGGATATGAAGCTCGTGGGGGAATGGCTCGAGAACAAGACGGGCGTGATGCGAGAGGAGATTCTCTCGCTGCCTTTTATCGTGAGTACTTCGGAGAAGAACAGGCTTGATCTGACGTTTCGCAGACCATTCGAATGGAATCCGACGAGCATGCCGACGAACATATTCTCGACTATGACTTTGACATCAACTATCACAACCAAAAGATCAAGATTGCGCTGACGATGCAAGCGATTCGGGACGCACAAGAGGCGTACAGCATCGCCAAGCAAATTCGTGCCGGAAAGGAAGACCGTGCCGCTACGGCCGAGTCCCACAGCGAGTCGTCAGCCGAGCACAAGTTGGTGCTCCGGCCGCGGAGGGTCAACTTAAAGCCGCCGCCGGCGGATTACCTTGGCTCGACGACGGACGAGATGCTCAAGATTCTCAAGTATCACCAGCTATTCCAGCAAGCACCGTATGCGTCGCATATTGCGCAGACGAGGCTCGATCTGCTGATGGATCTGTGAGTCGAGCGGCGGGGTGTCTGTGAACTGAGCTGATTCGGTGTTTTGCAGGCTATTGACCATATATAACAAGCTTGAATGTAATCTGCCGTAATTTCCCTAACATTGCATCTGTATCTCATGGCCGGTAGGCCTCTGCACCGCATCCATGTCGCTTCCGGATTAGGCAAGAGCTTTCTCATCACGTCGTATTTATAAGTGTGCCAGCCACTACTATCGAACGATACAGAAACAGGTGCAACCTCGCAAGCGACACTCGGTGTGCTTGATACAGAACAATGTGGACGCCCGACGCGGGTCGGGGGTGGCAAAGGGAACGTGTGTGCCGGAGCGGCGGGTGATTTTGCAAAGAAAAGGAGAACCGGTGTGCCGACGTCAAGTCATGAGGCGTCAAGAAGGAATCGTGGGGTCGTGAAAAAAGTGTCTTCGTAATCGAAAGGCGCGCGCGTCGTTAGAGGGATCGGAGAACCGGCGGGTAGGCACGTCAAGTGGCCCGCGCAAAGTCGGAGGGGATCCTAGCTTGTCCGTGACCCCGTGGGGGATCGTCTAGCGATGCGCCCGGGCAGGGGTCGAGGGAAACGTGGAGCGTGGGGTGCGGTTACTGCTCGTCGCAGTATGGCAGGTCATCTTCATCGACGCAGTCGGCCGAGGTATCGTCCTCGTCGCAGTATTCGACCTCGTCCGAGTCTTCATCCTCGCATTCTTCGCTCGCGTCCGTTGGGGTGGCTGACGGTGCGGCGGTAACGGTCGCGGAAGCTGTGGCCGTGTTGGCGGATTCCGGGGTGGGCGAGGCTTGACCGGCGTTGTTGGGCGAGGAGGACGGTAGCTGGAGGAGCGGGTACGCATACGTCTTTTGCGCGACGCAGACGACTTCGCCGACGTACAGGTTGTTGCACGTGGCCACGTCGATTTGCGGGTTGTTGGCGTAGATTTGGTTTGCGGTGAGGTTGTACGTGGAGGAGATGCCGTCACATGTATCCCCCGGGATGACCATGTGCGTCTCAGTGCAGTCCATGCCGTTCCAGCCGAGGCAGAGTTCTTGGTCGACGTAGAGGTTGGTGCAGCCGGCGTTGACGGTGCCGTTGTTGACAAGTGCGAGTTGGTAGGTTGATACCGAGTTTTCTTGCGCTGGATGGAGGGGTTAGTGTGGAGGAGCGGGGTAGAAGGGGAAAATGGCGTACAGATAATGTCACAGGTGTTGCCGGCGACGACCGTTGCGTTTCTTGTGCATTGCGCGTTGGCTGTGGGGGATTAGCGCGGGCCAGGTTAGGGATGCCCGAGACTCACCAGACGAGCCGAGAGCAAGGGCTGCGATGGCGAGTGTGATGGATCGTGCGAACATGGTGGATGCTTGGGCGTAAGATGTGGCGGATTTTCTTCGTTATGCGTGGAGGGAGATAAGCGGTCGTGGGTGGACGTGATCAGACGAGGGAAAAGCAAGCGAGCGAGTGTGGTGTAATGAACGTGATGACGGGACTGGACGAATGTGTGTGGGCGACTGATGAAAGCGAAAGGATGGTGAATTGTCCTTGGTATATACTTCCATCAATCTTTCACAAAGGGACACTGCCTCGGGCATTGTTCGCCCGCGGAGGCACCCAAACAATAACAAAGGGCAGAGGAAGGATGGTGGCTTGTTTGCATCACAACAATCATCAATTCTCCCTCCCTCGGGTCTCCCGGTGCACATGAAACGCGGTTCACCCGGAGCGCATTGTTCCCGACTCCGGGCGCGTTGGGTGAGCGGTGTTTCAGGAGTGCGAACGCGCGTTTGGACGCGTTGTTCCAGGTCGTGGTTCTGGATATGGGGATGTGCTTCTGCGGCAAAGGGAATATAGAGGATTGGCATCAAGCAGTGGTACGACCGACTGGGCCCGCAAGGCAGTTCGCAAGGCTATATTCCATCCGGGCGGGGACAAGTCGCTCGTATGACGTTTGTATGATTCGCCTGTATGACAAACAATACCGGCACATCGGTTTCCGTTTGCTCGTGTCCCAGTAAATGGGAGACGTAGGTCGAGTCACCATGTATAGTATCATATCATACTTTAACTCCAATACTTCAGAGTCCCGCCAAATCGTGACAGACGAAGGTGAACACCTCGAATCGACGCGGCGTCGATAGGGGACTCGACATGCCCGCCTTCCGGTAGATAGGGGACCTCATCTCGTAGCACGATGCCACCCTTTGGGTCTTTTCAGATCACTCAAATACTTTAGAATCGCGTCAAGTCGACAAAATGAAAGGTAGAGACCCCATATCGACCGCATCCCATAGCGAATGGACGAGGGATGTCCCAATTGTCCACAGGGATCACAAAAAGGATTCTCCCTAGCCGATTTGAACGACTGACCTCGTCATGGCGAATTCTTGGCCCTAGCTGGTCGTTTGAACCGCCCAAGGGAAAATACTAGTGACGCGCTCTACCACTGAGCTAAGGGAGATGGTTGTTGAGGGGTTTTCTTTTCACATTATATCAAGGTTTTTCTAAGCTTTTGTTTGGGGACTGGCCTTCGACCTTTAATACCTTGCAATATCCAATCCCCTTCCCGAGCTGTCCATGAAAACCGTTTATGGTGACGCAAGTCGAAGCAGTCCTGCCAATAACCATCCAGAATCAAACCACGTCTGCAGAGGTTCGGGACCGGGGACCCATACAAGCCATCTGTGAAAAGTTGGCTTCCAAGTCGCCGCTGAATCAACCGCGCGACCGAGTTCCAGTTGTTCGAGTTGGGCTGGGGCAAAGCCCACATGGTTTCGCGTCTCCCCTTGCTAGATTGCTCTGTGCATCTGGCCGATTGCCTATTCACGAGCCCAAGAAGGAGGCTCGAAGTGCACTGTTGGGTGATTTGGCGGGTTTTGACATGGGTGTTGCGGTCTCAGCAGATGCGATACAACTGTAACGTCCCCGTGCGTCATGTCCGTGATTTGCAGATGAAACGACTGCTGTCGGCCAGCTTCAGGCGTCGCCCATTCTTCTGGAGCTCACTCAACGCGCCAAAACGCCGGTGGAATAGTCCCAGGACACTGTATCTTTGAAGCGTATTCTTCCCACATCGGCGCCCAACGGGCTGGGTAGAGACGCTCTTGTACTTTTTCAGAGTCCCGGATTTGAGGGCACATGCTCCAGGATTGTTGATTCAACTTGGCTTCAGGTCGCCATTAACGAGTGGATGTCACTTTGAGCCATCTCAGCGGCAAGAGGCAGCTGGGTGTCAGAAAGACCAGCGTGACCTTCTCTCTGTCGCTGATTGCGAGTTGTAGGCCGGTTAAAATGGACTTTGACTCTGCAAACTCAGCATCGATATAAAAACCGGGAATATAGGCTGGATTCGAAGGATATGGCATGATGCTTCTGACGAAACCTAGAGAACCTGTTTGACAAGGGTCTTGCGTCAGGCATGGATAATAAGAGGGCAAACAAGTATGCCATAGGGTTGCCGCCAATTCTTCGGTCGCAAATTGCAAGAACCTGTATCACGCTTATCTCCCCGTAACAACAACAGAGCATCGTCTGTGGCCTCTGACAAGCTTCATTGCGAGATCAATTCGACTGACGCGAGCATACAACTCTTCAATTGCGATTAGCCGGATACCGTGATGGATGCGCCTGAATGCAGACTTCGTCCATCATGGTGGCAAGTGAATCGTGGCAACTCTCACCATAACCTATAACGACGATCTCATCCCGCTCGCCTACGACAAGCAGGTCGCGCATCCAAATGGCGCGGACCTGGCGATCTGAGGCCTGCTGAATCAATCGCTCGACGGTGAGCCTGCGCGTCGCATTCTGAAGGACGACCACAGCCCTGATCTGACATGGTTCGCGGCCTTTTGAGCGAAGCCCACAACACCGCGATGTAAGATCTTTGATTCGCCTTGCGCAATTGGGAGAGGCAAGTACAGCGCTTGATGTAACCGTGAGCACCCTCACCAGCGCCTGTCTTGCGCATTCTTTCAGACAGTGTTCGAGACCAGCGGATCTCCATTCGTTCTCGGAACATGGCAAAACCACAACAACCTGTAGCCTGCTAGAGGGAGAACTCGAAGTGCAGTCTGGAATCTTTAAACGGTGCAGAGATATTCCTCTCTTAATGAGGCCGAAGACCACCGGCCATCTCGAATGAGAGCGCGATGCAGGTCGAAACCTGGAAAAGTTTTTCCGCAGACCGGCCGCAATTTACTATGCATTGCCCCTGGATGCGCGATCAAGTCCGCTCGGTCCCACGAAACCCCTCGACACGGCCGAGCGCATTCATCGCCTCCTTTTCCATCAACCGGACCACATCCCCCGCCGGCATAATCTCTGTGACATCCCCAACGCCCGTCCCCGCCCAGACGATCAACCGCTCGACATCGTCTTCCCGATCCGCACGCGTATACCTCTCTTGTCGCTGCGCCAAGTCCATATTGCCCCGCTCGTATTCCTCTACCGTGCGATTGATGATCCCCCGTCCATCGACGCCTGCCGGCCAATCGAGCGTATTCCGTGCCTCATCGAACGCCATGCTTCGTTTCGTTGACCCGTGTGATGCGGCGAGGAGGAGTGATTTACGTGAGGCAGAGTAGGTGGATTCCGGGGTGAGGAGGAAGCGTGTGCCGTAGACTGCGCCGTCGGCTCCGAGAGCGAGGAGGGCGGCAAGGTGAGCGCCGGTGGACAGGCCGCCGGCGCCGAGGAGGAGGGGTCGAGTGGCGGGATCGAGAGGGGTGAATGTGGGGAGGGCTTTGGCGATGGATGGGAGAAGATTCAGAAGCGGTGGTGCCGTGGCGGAGCCGTGGCCTCCTGCTTCACAGCCTGCAATGGTGTGAGTGACGAAAGGAAGGATGGAGGCACGACGCACCTTGTGCCACGATGACGTCTGCGCCTACGAGTTCCACAGCGGCTTTGGCCTCTTCCACGCTTCCCACTCCAACGAATAGCTTCCACATTTCCAACCGTTCACTTTGATTGATGCGGCGTTCGCGTTCCCGCATGATCTGCGCCCAGCCGGCCATCTCTTCCTTTGTCCCAAACGCCAGCCAGACCGCGCGAGGCCGAGCCGCTAGTGCCGCATCGATACAAGCGATGGCCTTGGTTCGATGGTGTTGATCCTGCGACTTAGAAGTACGATCCCACGGCCCATCAAGCTTGGACAAGCCCCATCCGAGGAATCCAACGCCGACCTCGAGCCTTCCGCTGCGCCCAGCGTGACCATGCAAGACCTCGGTCGCTTCCTCGAGGTTCTTTGCGTATTGCTCCGGTGAGAAGTATCCCCCGCCGATGAACCCCAGACCGCCCGCCTTGGATACGTGTGCCGCTAATTTTCCGCCCGCGGCACCGCTCATCGGTCCACAGACGATGGGTACGCGGAGGGACGGGAGGATGGCGTTGAGTGGGGTCTTGATTCGGGGGGACATGATTGGCCGCGAGGGTGTTTCGTCGAACAGAGGCCCGTGTGGCTTACGAGCCGTTGGCCTGATCTGCGCGGTTGTCACTCTATATTTGCTCATGCACAGTTGCCCGAACACCATCCATCGTCAACCATTACGTACCCCGCTCCGGCAACTCTGTCTTCCTTCCGCGCGGTCATGTCTCGGATCGCGCCGAGTTAAGCGGGATGCGCGGGATCGCCCTGACCGGCCTCGATGACATGGGAAGCCGGTAGGGGTAAGGACATGGACGACAGCTTGGCAGACTCTGCGTGACTCTAGAGACAGTCTGCAAGGTCTTTGTCGGCCTCGTGCGTTCAGGTGCGGAACGGCGTTCACTCATACGTTGAACCACGGTCAAGGGATGGCCCAATGATTCTCTTTCGAATAGCTATTCAGCCGGACATGAAGCTCATTTCAGTCGCCCGGAACGACAGATCATGGGGAAGACATCGCAGGATGAAGAACCTGGACTGGAACGCACGACATGGTCGCGCATGATAAAGCAAGAAACGCGAGCCACGATGTGATATCTCCATAACGAAAAGACGCGACCCCGCAAAGGCGATAACAGCGGAAACGAACCCATATCGACCATTGACGAGTGGATACAGATGTTTTCCCCTTCTTTGCTACCTTCCCCCGGTGTTTCCCATCTTTTGGTGTGTGGTGAGATCCTTACGTGCTCAAGCGGCGACATGGTTGGTAGTTTTCGTTTCGCGCAGGCTCCAATGGTGTTTTGGCTTTTGCTATTTCATATCACGAATGTTACCGGAATACGAAAGAAGCCCAAAAAGCCAGAAGATCCGCTCGAGATGTAGAGTCCGGAAGAAGGACTTCTACAATCGTCGACCTCGTCGACCACCCTTTCGTCGGGTCGAGTCCGAGGGAGTCGGGGTGACGTCCTCGATTCGACCGATTCGGAGACCGGATCGGGCGAGACCTCGGAGGGCGGACTGGGCTCCAGGACCGGGCTGCTTGGTTCGGGTACCGCCGGTGGCTCGGAGCTGATAAGGGGAAGGGTCAGTGAATGAGTGAGAGAAGAGAGGAATAAGAGCGTACCTTGATGTGGAGGGCGGTGATACCGACTTCCTTGCACTTGACGGCGACGTCCTGCGAGGCCAACATGGCAGCGTAGGGCTGCGAGAAGCATAGATATCAGTCAGAGTGTTCTTGGAAAGAGAGGACGGATGCTTACAGAAGACTCGTCTCGGTCAGCCTTGACCTTCATACCACCGGTGACTCGGGAGATGGTTTCCTTGCCCGACAGATCGGTGACGTGGACGAAGGTGTCGTTGAAACTGAGGAAAGGAAGTCAGTTATTTTGTCGAGCGTACTGACGACAGGGATCCGGGTAGTGCAAGTGTATCCTTCCTTCGTCCATCCATCCCGCATCTCCCTCGGTCCATCTCCATCCGCTATCCGTGCCCATCCCCACTAGCCTGTTTCCACACTTGCACCACCCTCATCCTCTTCCCGCAATGTATCCAGAACACGTACGACGCAAAGATGTGCGCAACACCGAAAACCAATCCATCCTCGGACTGGGGACCAGCGTTCACGTTCGCCTCGGGCTGAGCTCGTCGGACCTTGGGTGCCATCTTGAAGAGATTTTGTTGGGGTGAGAAGACTGACGAGGGCGGGAGATCTGCTGAGAAGCAAGGACGACTGTTGTGATGACGGAGCTCGTTGGTGGTGTCGTTTGGCGTCGGGTGGTGGTGTCGACGGGTCCCTCGCGGCGACCGGAACTCGGCCGGGCGATCGGGAGGGACACGAGGAAAACAGAAAAAAGCGCATGGCGTAAGCGCGAAATCCCTGGCAGCTGGGCAGCCAGAGCGACAATGTTCTCGATACCGGGCTCAAGCGTTTCTTTTTGCGATCTTGGCCTGTTCGCGTGGCATTCAGTCTTGTTCTTGCTGTCGTTCGTGCGGTTGGCGACTGCTTGTCACAACCGTGTGTCATTGCGTGTGATCACAGTGTTGGGATCAGTCATCATGGTCTGGCGGACGGGCCGTCAAAGAGGGATACGAAGCCTCCAGAAAACCTAGACGTTAGCATAAATGTCGGAATGGTTTCCCACTTGGCAACATTCATCTCTCGCTACGACAATGGGGCTGGGTTGCGTATTTGGATGATCGACGTGTTGCCTTCCTGGCTGGTACAAACCGTTATACAACCATGCCCGATGTCCCCCATCGCCGTCGGTTAACATAGATCACACTGGGGGCAAGCTGATTCACGGAGTCGCACGGAATACCTCAACAACTTCTCAATAGCGATGCTCGTTCCCGCGCTCCAGCTCCTGCTGAGTATGGCCATGCATTCGCGTTGGACAACAACGGTCGTACATCGTGAAGTGGCTAGCATATTCCGCCATCTCGTGCTGATGATAATCTCGTGATCTTGGATCTCGGCGACCTGACGGCCCCGGCACCGGAAACAAGTCACCGCGGCGCGTCAGAGCAAGTGAGACATGAGCGGAAGCAATGTGCAACGCCGTGTCGATTCCTTTGGAATTTCCTTTGATGGAAAGCCGTGGATGCATGAGAGGGTGTCCCCTTCCGGATAGAGAACACGCCGCCAGATCGCCCCAGGCAATGGCATCCTCGCTCCTGGACCCGTCGAGCGCCAGCATGCGCGCACGTAAGGGATCGCTCCTGCGCGTGGCGTATCACCTGATCATCAGCCTCCTGATCATCGCCAACGTCGTCTTTATCGCCAGTCGCTTTCGGTCGGGTTCGCTGGCGTCGAGAATACGCTTCGAGGAGCACGAAGGGAGGGTGCTTGAGAGGAAGGATGTCGAGGGGAGGAGCACGGCTCTGACGAGGCCGAGTGTCAGTTGTGATCTTTGTCCCGGATCAGATGATTTCTGTATCGACTTGGGGTACGCCAGGATCCCGTCTACTTCCGGGGATCGCTCTGATGGGATTTCTCAGCTATTACAATATCGCCCACAGCATCGCGCACGAAGGTACCGTCCCTGATTCTGGAGTCCTCGTTGTGAAAAGGCTGATCCCAGCGTCTCCCAGGCACAAACGCCCGACTGCATCGCCTCTTCCGGAAACTGCAATCCGGCATGCCAATATCCATGGGCGTGATCGGCGGATCCGTCAGCGCTGGACACGGCCTGAACCACGACGGCGGTGAGCACATACGGCCAAGCACTACTTTGACTCTTTTGATGGAAATTTCGTAATCCGTCGCTCCGACGACCGCAGATACAGACGAGATGGAGGGCCCGCTGAATATGCATCGTCAAGTCTTTGACTGGATCGCGGCGAAATGGCCGCATCCCGATCACCGATTCTCGAATGGCGCGATCCCGGCGAGCGGTGCGTTTCCGCGCGCGAGTGGGCGTGAAGAGGGGAGCTGACGCGTGCCGGCGCCCAGGGAGTCTGTATTTCGCGACGTGCTTTGCGGAGCATATGCCCGAGGACGTGGATCTCGTGATTATCGAACTTGGTGAGCTTGGTGTATGGATCGCGGAGGCACTGGCTGACGACAGTTGCATCCAGGCGTCAATGATGTTCGGTGAGTGCGCTCGTCTTGGCTCGCGATTCGCCCCTGATGGATTTCGGAGTAGGGATATTACAGTCCAGATGGAATACGAACTGCTTCTGCGGGGGATCCTGGCGCTGCCAAATAGACCCGCGATCATCAACCTACAAACGATCGGACTAGTGTTCGACGCCCTCAGCCAGGGCGGCGATCAAGTAAGTCAATCCAGCACATTTTCCGTTGCCCCCGTTGAACATCGCTCTCGCAGCAATTGGGCGTCTCGCAATACTATGATGTTCCGACGATCACGATCCGGTCCTTGATTTTGCCCACCATCTTCAACAACTACCGCGATGCCGAGCGATTCTTCACGCCAGATGCGGGAGCGCCGGCGGACGCTCCGTGGGAAGATACACTGGACCTGCGGCATGTGAGTCATGACTTCAGATTTCGGAAACTCAGCTGATCGATGTCTCGACAGTTGAACCGCCACGGCCATAGCGCCATGTCCAACCTCACACGGATTTACTTTGAGCGACAGCTATGCAAGATGACGGCCCTCGATGAACTCGAGCGGCAGGGATATCAACCTAAGCATTCGGCGCCGCAATGGCCGTCAGAGGAACTCGTAACACAGGTTCCGGAAAAGTTGTTGACGTCGAGGTATGACAAGGATGAGGTCGTGCCGCCGTTCAAGCCGCAGTGTTTGTCGACAGCGTCGAAGAAACATCCGTTGGTTCCAGATGAGTCGTTTGGATGGTGAGTCGGGTCGGGCGAGTTGAGGGCTGTAGCTGATGAGGGTTTGCTCGAAAGGACGCATTGGAATTGGAAAGACAAGGTGCGCACGAATGGCGAGATGTTACGCGCACAGCTTACCCGTGTCGCGCGCAGAAATACCTGGTCGGGCGTGTACCCGGAGCCAAGTTTTCGATATCGGTAACCACGTCCTTGGGAGAGATCAAGGTGTACTATCAGCGGTCGGCCAAATATGGTCTGGGCCAGGTGGACTGCTGGGTAGACCGAGATGGTATGTGTGCCTTACGAAGGATTTCTGCAATCACTAAGCCTTCTGCCCATCAGTGCATAACATGAAGAGGTTGGATGGATACTGGACACATGATTACAGTATTGTCGAGTGAGCCCAGATTCAAGGAGAGCCTCGCAGAGAAAGTACTGATTTATTGGCGCCTCAGGTCCGCCATGATTGCATCCGGTCTCAAGCCCGGGAAACATGTCCTGCACTGCGAGGTCGTGGCGGAGACGAACGATCCCGTATCGGGCGGACACGAGTTCCGTATAACATCGGTTACGACGTGAGTGGCACGACCTACGCTCTAGTGTATGCTCATTCTCTGCGATTCTTCATAGACTGTAAGGCAGAGTGTAGCCTCCATCAATGTTACTGCCTGCACGCAAGTATAAGCATTTTGCGGCAAACATCTAGATGCGTACACGTCGCCAATGACGACAAGTTGTATATGGTAACCTAATTTGTATGATATTTATCAACGGCTTCATCAGCGGCGACAATCCGGTAACCGAGCATAAGAACCCTATCATCGACAAGGGTCTCGATGGAGGCTATACCGGGTTGGCGACTCGGCGACAAGGCTTGCGAGCTGCCTTACTGGGCTGATTCCGCAAAAAGCGCTGCGATCGAGCCTTAGCGAATCCCGCGACCGACGAAGATCACTAGCTTTCCCATGTTCGGGAGGAAGCTTCTGTCCCGGGTCCTCTTGTCCGAAACACCTTTGGATGCGGGAGGAACAGCATGGGCTGAAGTTCGTGACTTCCGAGAGATTAACCCAGGGATCAAGACGACCGTCGTGGCGCGGGATCGTCAACGGACCAGGACTCAACAAAAGCGAGGCGGCGAGATCGAGCCGGAATTGACAATGTCGACACTATCGCTTCAGTCAGCCGGCTCGAACTGATCCGGGTATCATCGCCTGCGGCGCACCTCACATTTGTCGATCAGATTCCGACGACAAAAGGACAGGAGGACGGTCAGCGGTTCGCCATCCGCGAAGAAGACGATGGAAACAGTTAAGCGCTGACATGTCGACTTTCGGCTTCATCGATTCTTGTGATTCTACCTTGGCATGTCGGATAGACTGTCCGCTTCGTCGAAATTTGGGGATATTCTGGAGCTTACAGGATGGAGCGGAGACAGGCGGCCGTGACTGCGTCATATGCTCTGGAGAAGGTGCGTCAGACCTCGGAGGACGCTGACTTTCTGCCTCCATCTGTTCCTCGGCGCTGCATCCCAGAAAGGAGGGCAGCAGAGACAAAATACATGACTGCTGGATGATGTAAAAGTATACAGAGACAATTCATGCTGATGATATACTATCCAGACAAAGACAACGGGCCCTCGGTTTCGACGTTCGTCTTGGATCAAGCTGGGATCCCAGCTCGACTGTGACTGCTTACCCTGGGATTGATACTCTCCTCTTCCGGCAGGAGCGACCGAATGCTCGTGGCTAACTTTTCCACATCCTTGTCCAAATCTGTAACTTCGAGGCAGCACCTGCGAACCCTGGATGCGGAGTCGGTTTGACATACTCCAAGATTTCGAGGCCGCATATTCCGCAAGATGCTATCGACAGCTGGGCAACATCAAGAATGTCACATTTAAAGGCCTTGGGGCTCGGGAAACCCTCAAGCTTTCCAAAGGCAGGATGCGAGACAGCGAAGCAAGTTTCCGATTTCCTGCAATAGCGCAGTAAAGTCCGTGGCAATGACGATGGCGCCCGTTATCACCATATTGCTGGGCAAGAAGAGTCGCTCCTCACACCTTTGTCGCTCAAGGTCAGGGGAAACTGCCCGAGGGGCAACGCGGAGACCACAGCGAAACGCCGAAGAGGACGAAGACGAATTGAACGGATACCCGGCCGCCGCGGCGATGCGAGGGGTCCTTAGTGCGGAACCCCCCGGCAGCTGGCTGGCTGGAGGCGAACATATGGCCGTCGACTCTACTCTGCTCTCGCCACTCAAGGCAGATCCTCGTGGCAGCAGACGAGCTCGCTGCTTCCTCGGTCTACAGTCTCCTCACTCCGAGCTTCCGCTGGATCAGACTCTCCAGTATTCCGTCGTGCGGTTCGTTTCCTCGGAATCGCCATTCGACGACGCCAGGTCGCTATATAGGCTCCTGCAACTTTCTGCCTTACAACACTCAGTCGGTTGTACTCAGCCGTTACGCAAACCGGTTCTTCAACGCGCACAGTCATCCGTAATCCTATTCCTTTTAATTAGCAGGACCTTCCAGGGGAATAATCCCGTCGGAATCAGCGAACAACTTCGGTCCTGCCGGACTGTTGCCTCGTTCCACTGTACCCAAACAGCCAGGACCTAGTAACACGATGTCTTGTGTCCTCTTGATCAGTAGGTGTCTTCGAGAGCAGATGCTCTTGCGGTTCAGCTGATAGCTGCTTAATGGCTTTGCCTTCCAGTACTCGTTGTGGCCCCACTATTGGCTTTCTTGTCATACTTGTCGTTCAAGCTCGTCAGGGTTTCTAACAGGAAACGAACAGTTGCTGTAAGTCGACACTTTTACACTTACGCTTCCTTCTCGTCATCACCGACACTGCCTTACTCCACCGGCAGGACGATATCGAGAGCGCTCGGATTCAATCCAAGATATGTTCTCGAGACTATGGAGCAGTCTCCGCTGTATATCTGCCCGTCAACAGCAAGATGTCCGTCAAGCCAACCCCCACCACCTCCAGCAAAGTCATCATTTATGTTCCCGCAAGCTTGTCGACCGCTGAGTCTCTAGCGGTCTCCGCGGTAATCTCTCCCCTCATCGCAAGCACTTCCTCGCCCGATGTCACTCTGCAATCCGAAAGACCCAATACGTCGACAGCCGCAATCGACCCTTTCGTCATCACCCAGGAACCCAAACTCGGGTTAAATGCCCCGAAAAGAGAGAGCCACATCCCTCAAGATGCAGAGCAGGTCAAGGACCGTGCAGTCGTGCAGTCCGCGACAGTATTTGCGGATACCCGTGTATCCAAGGATGCGGCGTACCAGGAACTCCTCCAGCATGTCGAGCAATTGCAGCAGGACCACAAAGCTCACGTGGCGCGAGAGGCGCACTTGGCCGGCGAAGTCAGCAGACTCAACGCAAGAAATGTCACCCTGCAGCAAGGCATCGATATCCGCGACAAGGTCATGGATGTCGTGGAGCATAGCAGGAACCGACTCCGCGCGGATGTCAAGAAGCTTCAGGATGAAAAGGAAGAGATTACGTCGTTGCGGAACGCTCTTCACAGGAGGGTCCGGCAGCTCGAGGCCGATATCGAGGCACTTGAGAGGAGCAAGAATCGAAATCGAGACGAGCTGTTTGCTGCGATCGAGAAACTTCGATTCGGAAAGACGGAAGTCGAGGCGAAAGTCTCGAGCTTGATACGCAAGATTGCCAAGCTTGAAAGGGAGAAGGCAGCCCTCGTCACCGATAACAGGAAATTTGTCAGCCTGAACAACGAGCTGGTCGAACAGAGCAGGGTCAATCAGGAAGAATACGAAAGTCTCAAAGCATATTGCAACGACCTCGAGAGTCAGTATAACCTATTAGAGAGCGACATCATTGCTCTCCAGCTCGCTAGCGGGTCTCCTATCGGGAAGGACATCCTCGACGAAGAGGACGTTAGCCTTGTCCAGCCTCGTCCTCTTGACTTTACGAGTCTCGGGCAAGCAAACGTCAAGCTCCTCGAGAACGTTGCGGAACTCCGACGCCAGCAGAAAGTGCTACAGCTTCAGAGCCATAAATCGCAGTGTTGTGGTACACAGTGCGGCGATACAGCCGTATACGATGTCATTCAATACTACGCTATAAAGCTCCGCGATCTCTGTGCTATCGGCGCCGTCGAGGGAGACATCGCGGCAGAGATCATGTTTGGCCATCTCGAAGAACTTCAGGCCGATACCGAAGCAAGATTGGCGGAGGAAAAGCAGAAACTGCTGGATGTCCAGGCGCCTCTCGCTCTTCCTGGTCAGATGAGCGCTGAGCCCGCCGAACAAACGGGTCAAATCACGATCATGATCGACAACGAGGACCGAGGTCTTGCCTCGGAGACTAGCGACAGCGAAGACAAGTTGTTGCAAATGCGTGATCGTGTCATCTCGCGTCTTTGTCCGGACAGGCGTATGCTCCACGAGGTGGTGACACTGCCAAAAATTTTGCCATTCACGCCTATTGTCAATCCTCGCTACGAATGCGAATACAACGAGCAGTCTCTGGAAGAATCTCAAGACGGATCGAATGAGAAATCCGTGCTGGGAACTCCTCTTACGGAGAAGAAGGGCGACTTGCCACCGGAGAAAGACATTTTTCGCCCGACCGAGGAAGGTGTGACGTTGCAGCTCAAGGGCTTCTCACTGAATGAAGCGCCTCCTTGTCACTTTGACGCATACGAATGGCGATGGGTCCACGACGATAACTTTGAAGAAGAGGATATCGAGGCGGAAGACGCGATCACGCCTTCCCCGACGACATACCACGTTTGCGACCCGAACAACGACGATCTTTACGCCGCCAATCGCGCGATGGCATGCGAATCTGGGGAAATTTTCTAGATTGCCGGCAGCCAGTCTTGGGTTTCGACACGACGACAAGCACATTGTGAATCTGCGACATATCAATCACCTATAATACCCGCGGACCTGTCCTAATCCGGTCTGCAAGTGTAGCCGAATAAAGCTCGGTATGACGTACTGGTCATCATACACACAGAAGCGACTGCGTTTCGCTCTCCATTCGAACTCAGCATATCCTTGCCGCGCCCGCTGCCTTACTCGACCTTCCTTTAGTCTCTGTGCAAAGTCAAGTTGTAACTTTCCTATCGTCTTTAACCTATCTGTTCCAGACCTCTATCCTCGCTGGCAGATAGGGCTCCTGGGTACCATCGTCAGTTAAGGCAGACTTACTACAGCGCAACGTAACCTGAAACCGTAAACGATGAACGAATGGGTGATGCGATAGTTACTATATACACGATTTTCCTGATTGCATTAATGAGGGATACCACCTGTACCGAAGACCTCCATATGGATTCGGGTGTCGTCAACACCGAATGATTGCAGTTTCGCCTCCATATCTGTCATGAACGATCCCGGCCCGCAGATATAGTACTCTGTCTTTGCGTCATTCAGAAAGAGATCCCGTTGCGGATCGACTTTCGAGAGGTCCAAACGACCTTGATGGTGATAATCTTCTCCCAGGACGTCGTCTTGCGCTACATTCCGGAGGAAGACAATAGAGTTTACGTTGGAATGCGCACGTTCCAGTGCCCTGACATGATGACCAAATGCGTGCACAGCGGAAGATCGAGCCGCGTGAATGAAGGAGATTGAGCGAGCGGTCGGCGCATTGTGCCGGGTGAGGGTGTTCAGAATAGACATCAACGGCGTTTGACCGACACCGGCGGAGATGAGGACGACGGGCGAGCAAGCATCGGCGTCGTCGACCTTGCTTTCGTCATAAAAGAATTCGCCGGCAGGATGGGAGACCTCGATGATGTCGCCGACTTGCTTGCTGTCATGTAGGACGTTGGAGATGTACCCTGGCTCGTATTTGGCATTGGGGACGTCCTTGGGATTCATCACTTTGCGTTCCCTTTTGACACTGATACGGTAATAGTAGTATCCGGGTGCGTCGGAGAGCGAGTATTGCCGCGCTTGCAAGTATTTGAGATGCGGGACTGGCATGCGAACCGAGATATATTGACCGGGATGGAAGACTGGGAGTTTTACTGGCTCGTTGGTCTGCGTCGCGGGTTCCAGGTAAAAGGAGCAGATCTCTTCCGATTCCTTGACCTTGGAGGTGATGACAAACTTTCTCCAGTCTGTCCATCCTTCAGCTGCCTCCATCAGCTGGTCTTCCCGCTTCTGCATGATCTCGGCGAGTTGCCAGTACGCTACACCCCACGCTTCCAGTATCTCCGGCGTCAAGGCGTCACCAAGCACCTCACCCATCGCCTTGAGAAGATATTCTCCGACGATGCCGTATTGTTCCGGCCGGATGTAGAGACTTGCGTGCTTCTGGCAGATACGTTCAACAGCGGGAGAGAGGACGCCGAGGTCATCGATGTACTTGGCGTAAGCGTAGACGGAAGCCGCGAGCGCACGAGGTTGACGGCCCGTGACCTGGTCCGTGGTATTGAAGATATTGTTCAGCTCGGGATGGGCCGCGAGCATGTTCCGGTAGAATGTCGTTGTGATGGTCACGCCATGTTGTTCCAAGACGGGAACCGTCGATTTGACAATTTTGACTTGCTCGGGCGTTAGGGGCATCTTTCGCTCTAGAATCAAGAGGTCAGCGAATTGCGCGGAATAGCTGTCAGGAACTTGCCAAGATGCGTCTTCAGTTCAGATTCGGTCCAGATGTCTGAGCCAGTCTACGGGCGCCCAACGGGTGACAATGAGAGGAAATGTTTTCGTACGGTCGGAAGTATGGATGCCGCTGGAAAATGCTGTCACCGACGCAAAATTTATATAGGTGAATTCGAACCCCATCTCCGTAACGGAGGCCGTCGGCAAGAATGGTCACATCGGTAGCCTGAGAGCGGTATGCGTGAGGGCCGAGCCATGGGCGGAATCCATTGCAGAGACGATACTACGCCAGGCCGTTGGCGGTCTGCGACAAAGCTGACGGAAGAGGCCGTCATGCGGAACAGCTTGCGGAACGTTTCAGGAGACGCTATCCCTTCCGATTGTCTGGCTCGCTTACATGTAGGTCAATCGCGGTCTTGCGCGCCTTCACGAATCATGACTGACGGATTCCAAATGCTTAGCTAAATTTACAGGCGCTGACGTGAAATGTTGACAACGTGAGGCATCCACCTCATTCGAGCCTCGCTTCTTGCAGCTCTTCTTGCCTAAATTCTCAAGCTTTTTCGGGAGAACCCTCGTGATCTGAGCGCCGCGGGATCGCTCATCGGCCCGAACCGGGATGGGAGTCAGCGAAGAGTCTGCAGCTTACATTGCCGTGGATATTTCAAGGTACGGCTCTTGGCAAAAGTCCGAGACGTCCAACAAATGAAGAACAATCGATGATAGAGCGGCCGATAATCATTTGTGAGATATGGAGACGCGCAAGCAGTAGCTCCACTTCGAAGAAGACTTGAAAAAGGACGCTGCATTTGACGTGAAACCAGCCAGTACGCGCAACAAAGTATGATGGGTATATCATGGCGGATACTGACGGGAGTATAATCGACTTGTCAAGACGCAACAGAACACCAAAGCATGAGCGGCAGTCAGCCATATAGCATAGCAGTATACGGGACCCGACCAGTGAACCCATTCTGCCACCCGACCCGAAGAAAAAGCTGTTTCTGGCTGCTGATGTCTCGGAGTAGAGCGGCGGGGCAGCAGGAGGCTCTGGGCTGAATCGAAGCTTTCAGGTGGTTGCTAACCAAGAAAGTTAGAGCATACCATTTGCATTACCTCTCTTCAACCCTCTGACCCGACACCCATGTTCAAGAACCTTTTCCGCAAGGAAGCCTCCCCAAATAGGCCACAGGTCACGACGACAGTGACCCTGCAGAATGATCTATGGGTAATACATCCGCCCACCGATCCCGATGCAGCACCGTCCGCCAACCTTGGGGATGACACGATGCTCAGCGGTGTGGCAACTTTCGTCTCGGATGCCAATGTCATCATATGGCAGATTCGCGTGGCCCTTGTGATGGAGTATAGCTACCGTGTACCCGATACCAACCGATGGCAGCAATCAATCATATATGAACAAGGCCAGACTTTCAAGGCGCCGCTCGATGCGGTACAGGCTTTCGCCACGGAGGACGGCAAGCATATCAAAAGACAGATAGACTTTGGCATTCTCCTGCCGAAGAGCCTGGCGACGTACGACCATCTACCACATGCCAAGATAATACCTCAAGTTCGTGTAACCGTCGAATTCAGCAAGAACACTTGGTCATCAGCGGCACTGGCTGCGTTGGAGCCGTCTCCGCCTGTATATGTTGACGGCGAAGAAGGGAGTTTGATTGCCGGAAGGCGATTCAATACTGAAAGCTGGAGAGGCGGCTCTGTTCTGATATCGCGCGAAGGTACGGGCCGAGCATTCGCAGCAGAGAATGCTTAGCTGATCAGCCAGGATCTAGGACCGGAGAAGTCAGTAGATTCAACTGCATCACTGCCAGCATCCTCTTCACACCTATCACAGACCTGGATCAAGAACTTTGCTTTGGCGGCGAACCCGGATCCCACCGCGGGCCTTCAGCAACTGAGGATCAACAAGCGGAGTGTGGAACCTGGCATCGGTGAATACACGTTATACCTCTGGAGCGATTCAGTGAGTCAACTGAGGGGTGCAAGGCGAGCATGTGGCGTTGATAGATATTCTCCGGCAGTTCTCAGTTGGGAGCTACCTCCTTTCTCGAATGGAGTTCCGGGATATGTCGCCGAACTGCAGCATCTACCGACTGCAGATCGCCCTCGTACAAACATATTCGGTGATACCTATCGAGGAATTCTCTTCCGGCCAGTACGATCCCGAAGAGCACCAGTATCCCTCGGATACGTTTCTACTGTGTTCAGAAGGACAAAAGCCGGCGACGGACCGCCCAGGAAAGGATGAGCCGGCGTTGTGGCGAGGCGCTTCTCTTCGCGAGACAGTATCGGAGGACACGGCTGCGTCGAACACTTTCGCTTGGCAGCCATTGCCGATTCGGCTACCTGACGATGCTGCGATTCGACCGACGACACTGTTAGGGTATGTGTTTGACGTTGCCCTTCTTCCGCTTTTGCTGATACGATAAGCCGTCGCAGCACGAAGACTCCAGTGAGGGTAAAACATAAGCTGGTCATCAAAGCCTACTTTGCTGTGGCTGGGGAAACGTTGAATGGACAGCCGATGCAGGGGGAGCCGCTCGACGTGGGGGATCTGCGGATGCTGGTTGTGAATCTGCCTTTACCATTGCCTTCGGTACGTGCGCCTTTTGTGAAGCGGCCCCCGAGCGATTCGCTTATGGCAAGGATTGCAGTGCTGTTGCGTAGCGGAATGGGTTCAGCTTCCTGGCTGTGAGTGTTCCGGAAGTCTCCTCCGAAATCTTGCTTACGTCCCCGACGCATAGACGACGAGGCTTTGAGCAGGCAAGGCAATTCGGATGTGCCGGTGTGCGCGTGTTGCTACAACATTCATGATTTCCCGGCTTGCCCTCTCGAGACGGCATTCCCACCTCAAACGACGACACCAGCGCCTCTAAATGGCGCGGATGTTTTGCCTCAAACTAGAAACAAGACGCCGGCTGGTCCTGCCACATCGAGCAGTCGATAGTGAGATGGCGATTTCACCCCATGGCGGTAAAGGGGACAATGAACAGATACCGGCAAGACGCGGAACTCACAAGCCAGGATACTGTAGATTGTTCATGTCGGTCCACGCGCATAGATTCAGCGGCGAGGTCTGACTATATACTTGGCTATCCCTGGGTGTACTCGCGATCCATGAAGGTACATGTCTACTAGATCGCCTTGCTGCTGGACCGTGTTTCGTATCGGTCCTCTGCCTATCAGTATGCGCTGCAGCGGATACCAGACTACTACGCTCTGAGGACTGAAATGCTGCTCTGGAGTTGACACAGGACGAGAAGAAGGGAACTGGCTTCCTCGGGAACCAAATAGGGGACGATGATAGCTCTGACCGTCTGAAGCATCCACTCGCGTCTGTAGTGAAAAAAATTGACCCTACTGTGAATCGAACACAGGCTTAGGCAGAACAGTTCTGTTATAAACAGAGCACCACAATGCCTCGTCGTAACCACTTGACTATAGGATCTTGATTGAGAAGCAAGCCAATGGTTTGTCATATATTGCGTCAAAGTCTGGGTGCACGCACGATCGACGCGTCCCCTTCCGCGTTTGAGACATGATCACAGTAGAAACTGGTTGGACAATAATGCCATCATTCATGATATCTCGTCTGCGTGATTATTACCTTTGTTCACTACGTCTTCCGTGCGAGATTACCAGCTCACAGCGCACCAGAGATGTCGTCCTTATTCTCCATGTGAGTCAGTCGCCCCGGCAGACGCTCATTGCGAGACTGATATCCCCTTCCCAGGACAAGAAGTATGCGCCATCGGAACACTCGTGCCAACAGGGATCACTGATTCTCTGCGTTATTGCAATCATAGCATTCAAGCCAAAGAAGGTAGCCGAGGGAACAAAGCAGTACCAGCTGCGAAGGTATGCCGAGCAGACGCTGGGGTCGGGGAACTTGAGGAGTGCAGTGGCTCTGCCGGAGGGGGAAGATGCGAATGAGTGGATAGCGGTTCATGGTGCGTGTTGTTCCGGGAGCGAAGGCGCGATGCGAGTAAGGATTCTGACGACGAATTCAATTCCTTTCCTGGCTTCTGTGACCGTTAGTCGTGGACTTTTTCAACCACGTCAACATGCTGTACGGAACCATCACGGAATTCTGCAACCCGCAAAAGGTGAATGGGGATAAGAACAAGGATTGGAGAATGCTTGATTGACTGGATTCTCGATACGCTAGTGTCCGACAATGAACGCAGGCGCAAAGTCTGTGTCTGCTATATGCGTTATCCGGTGATATGCTGATCGTCGATCTTTGTTCAGGTATGAATTCCTCTGGGAGGACGGAGAGCACTAGTGAGTAGTGCCTTTCCCCCGCATCTGCAATTCACTGAGTATGCTTCACTCGCTTTTGCGATAGCCGGAAACCCACGGCCCTATCGGCGCCGCTGTACGTCGAGAATCTGATGACCTGGATACAGAACCAGTTGGACGATGAGAAACTGTTCCCGCAAAAGATCGGTACGTCAGGGGGTTGTACCCATTGACTGTCGGCAATTTGTTTGACTGCGACCGCTCCTAGGTGTGCCCTTCCCGCGAAACTATTCGTCGGTGTGTCGTACCATTTTGCGACGCCTATTCCGAGTGTACGCGCACATCTACTATGAGCATTTTGATCAGATTTGCGCGCTAGGCATTGAAGGTATGTGTTCACGCAGTGTATAGAAACGTGGAATTATGTGGGGAGATGACAAGCTAAGTGATTCCAATACAGCCCATCTGAATACGAATTACCGACATTTCTACTTGTTCGTTACCGAAGTATGCATCAATCTTTTGTCCTTGTAGGATGATGCTGATGCGAGTCTCGTCATAGTTCAATCTGGTCGACAAGAGGGACATGGCACCGCTGGAAGAGTTCAACCGAGCGATTGACCAAGAGTACAAGTAGGGGCACGAATACCTTGACGTCCGAGATCGCATTTGATGACACTTGATGGCCCTTGTACACTTGACTGGTCTGATTGGCTACTGTATGATTACATATTTTGTGCTTCACGCCTTGAACGTTGTTGCGTATGTCTGCCGAACCGCCAGCGTGATTGCGCTGAACGCTCGTCCCATCGTCTCTGTCTTGTTTCGAGTCTCGTCGATATCTGAAGTCTGTGACGCTTCACCGGTCGATTGGGAACAGGTCTCCTCTATGCTGAGAGATTTCTGGAGCTTACAATGTTTCTCTGAGCCGCTTGAGTCTGAAGCTATGGTGGCAATTTGACGGTCAAGTCTTTTCGAACAGTCCATTCCGTTTAGGATACAGTTGCATATGTTGCATATGTTCCCCTGTTTTTCTGCTCCTGTCCAGACCACAATGATCGCCCTATTCTTAGACGTGCCGGGTAACGAGTCGTCGAGGAATACGAGAGTTTGCGGCTGAGATCTGCGTGACAAAGATACCGGTGGTGGCCAAACTCCGTCGCAGTCCGAACTCCTTGGGCGCATGTACAACGGAGCATACTCTCGATTTTTCGACACCGTGTCATTATCCAAGCTATTAGGCACGTTTAACCCCAACTCCGCTGCCAGGGCGAATGTCTTCGTAACGTTGTTGGTGAGAAGGGGCCTCTTCCCTGGACGGTCCCGTCCGCGCGAACATCAGAGGGAGAGAGTTGCTCACAGGAAGGGTGCGATCCACCCCGCAGGCCTCGGCTACATGTCGCCCACTTGACAATCCGGCGTCGTAGGCAACGTTGCTGCCCAACCAGGGAAATACGTGGAGGCTCACGATTCCTAGAATCGCATGTCAGTCCTGTACGCTCCCAAGGCTGAGAGTCCACAGTCGTATGCAATCTCGCCGGCCCACGTCGAGGTCCAGCACGGCAGCGGAGAAGCATAGAAACGAGCATGGCATATGATATCGCCGTACGAACCGGAATACAAACTTGACGAATCAGAAAAAGAGTACAAACAGTGAGGGAACATGACGGCATTTCCCCCGTACGTATAAAGAGAGCCAATATAAGTCGTTACGAATCGTCGTGGAAGGACAGCAGCAGGAGGAGCGCGGGAAGTCAGAGCAAGAAGTTGCACGTTGGGGTTTTTGACAAGCGCAGAGTGAGGAAAAGATATGTCCATGGTTTCAGCGAGCCAGATCGAGGTTGTGCGCTGACTATTCGTCTGAAGGGTTCGCAATCTATGCTAGGAATCAATACCTGGCACTCGGAATGGAACGAGAGATACGTACTCTGAGACCCCTTCGACCGTTGTAGTCCACCTCGTCATCCGTCAAATCCCCATTCGCATCAGGCCCATACGAATGCTGCGGGTGCGCCTGATACGACGGCTGCTGCTGCGCGCCCTGCGGAAGGTAAGGCTCGGCGTAGCCCATGCCGTGGTGCGCATGCGGCTCGTCCATGTACCGTTCGTTCTCGGGCGTCTTGTCATAGTCGTATTCCTGCGGATCGAGGTAGTACTGGGATTCATTGGCGTAGGGTCCGGAAGGTTCGGCATGGTTGTTCGCGAAGCGTTCGTTGCCGCCGAGACCTGCGATACCGGCGTTGGAGACGAGGGAGTGGCGGTTGTTCTGGGCGGCTGTGGCTGCACCGGCGCCGAGAGCCGCGCCTGCTGCGCCCGAAGCGGCAGCGGCGTACGGGTCGTAGCCTCCCGCTGATTCGTAGTCGTATGATCCTGGACCGGTTGCGTAGTATCCGCCGTACTGGGTCATGGCCGGGCCCGAGGTGGACGTGTATGAGGTATGGCCACCGGATGCGTCTTCGTCGTCGTCGAATGGCGTACGCTGGGCTGCCGCGTTGGCCGCTGCTGCTGCGGCCGCCACGTCCCGATCGAGCTTTTGTCGTCGTCTTCGACGGAAGAAGAGGAAGCCCGCGCCGAGGAGGATGGCGGCACCGGCGATACCGACGACGACAAAGACACCGACAACGGCGCCCGTATTGTTGAAGAAAGTGCTGCCGCCACCGCTGCTTCCCGATCCATCGTTGAGACTGCCCGTGGGATTCTTGACGATCTGGGTGACGGTGTAGACGACGCCGTTGGCGTCCGAGGTGACGACTTCCGAAGTGAGCGTTGCCGGAACGGTGGTCACGGTCTGTCCGCGTGAGTTGGTCGTCGTGACGCGAATGGCCGAGACAGCGTCCGAGGTGATGGTACGGGAGACGGTGGCGGGCAAGGTGACGGTCGACGTGGCGGAGCCTGTAGCTGGGTTGGAGCTTTCAGGGACGGTCGTGGTGATCGTTGACGACGATCCGCCGGGCTGGGATGGCGTCACGACGGTTGTGACGACACGTGTGCTCTGCGCGGCGGTGGACTGCCTGTAAGGGTTTAGCTTTGCGTTGGATTCTAGATCGCTTTCAGACCTACTGCTGAGTGATGCTCGCCTGCTGGCTCTGGGACGCTGAAACGGTCACGACTTGGGTACTCTGCGGCGTCGTGACCGAGACGGGCTGACTCGTACTCGCCGGCTCGGTCGTCACGGGCTGGGTGTTTGGCTGCGTGACAACGACGGTGCTCTGAGGCGCGGTCGAGACAATGGTCGTTTGACGCTGTGACGTGACATCCTGCGTGGTGACGGGCGTGGAGACGGGCTGGGAGGTCGTTGCCGGTTGCGAGGGCGGCTGGCTCGAGCTGGCTGGCTGGCTGGAGGAAGCCGGGGTCGAGGCAGGCTCCGTTGTGGGGGCGGCGCTGGTAGAGGCTGAGGGGGGATTAGCATGCGAATACGGAATAGGTGGAGTCAAAGGAAGTTGGAAAGGCAACGCGATCGCGGACGTTGTTAGGATTCTACGACGAGTTCGGTGCCCTATGGCTCGAGTGCTGACAACTTCCGTGCATCACAGCGATCTTCCACACCATGGATACGTTCCGAGGCTAGACGGTCTGCGACGCGTTGATGCTCAATCGCCCTTTAGCGAGATCGACGATGGAAGGCCTTGGCGCAACTACGATTCGCTCGGAAGATCTCGGCCGTCCTATGAAGGCTCGGATGAGTCCTTGCTGACGGCGCGCTGATGTCCGGTTCGCTCGACAGGATGCCGATTCTCCCTTTGCTCGAGTTGTGCCTCCCTCCGCTCGAGGGGAATTCTCGCCCACAGCGCCTTCTCGCTTCACTCCAGAGATCCCAGTGTCGCGTCCCGCTTCAATCAACGCCTCTCCCTCCTTTCCTCCCTTCTCCCATCATTCTCTCCCCTCGTTCCGCTCCTCGATCCCGTATCTCTTTGCGGCTCGTCCGAATTCGCCGTATGAACGCGTCTCGAAAAACAGGAGGCGACACACACCACTCATCGTTGAATCGACCGCGCTTCAATCCCCGTGTCGAGTCGAGGGTACCGGATCCGAGGAACGAACGACGGAAGGCGGGGTGGATCAACGACGACGACGACGACTTGGACTTGGACAACAAGGCGAGGCAGTGTCGCCAGAGTCGGGGGAGGGTGCGCCCAACACAAAACGGGCGGGTGAAAACAAAAGGCGCGGATCCGGATCGCCCAACGCGGCAATTCAGGGGGCGACAGGGACGGCGGCCGGAGGACGGGGGCGGTGGCGAGCGCTCGGGTGTCGGGTTCACGAGTCGACGAAACGCCCCCTCGGATATCGAGCGAGCCATGAGAGACCGGCCAGGTGTGGCGATGGCGTGTTTGTGATCCATGACATTCCTTGATGACGGGGATGTTATGTGACTGAGAATCCGGAGATGCAGAGTATCCGGACAAATGACGAGCGCGAACGGAGTAAGGCCCTGATGAAGGTGCTCGGTCGGTCATCGTGGGAGATGATGCGTGCGAGGGAAGGACGCAGGCGAGCCATCGATGCACTTGAAGCGAAGGGTGTGAGACGTTCGTTCGGGGCCTCGATACGAATGTCCATTACCCGCAGAGGTCACTTGCGAGCCGTACATCGGTCGAAGAGAAATGCTTGATGATTGAACGAGTTGTCGCCTTGCCGGTGAGCGATCATGTCTGGGATCCTCATTACGTCGAGTTGTCCGTTCCATGCCGTGCGAGATATCTTCCATCCCTTGCCTTGTTCCCGCTGAGACCCTCCAACATCCTCGTCCAACGCATAACCAAAGCACTAGTCCCAGCAGACCAACGATCCCGCAAGTGATAACAGATCGCACACGAATCGACTCTCCAACCACAACCGAGCACAGAAGAAACGGGAAAGGGGAGGAAACAATCACTTACCAGGTGCCTCGCTACTCGACGTTGGCGGCTGACTCGTCGCGCTCGCAGCGGCGGATGTGGATGCGGCCGGAGCGGTGGTTTCCGGAGTCGCCGGGCTACTCGCAGGGGGTTCTTGTCGTTTGTAGTGGGACATGGTGCGCGGGCTATGGCGAGGTGCTAATAGGGTTGCGATATTAGATTGACTCTGGTGTCTGGAAACGAGGGTGTCAGTACTCTTGTGTTGAGTCCGTGAGGGTAGAGGTCGAGGCATGGAGAATGCTGAACAACGGACGTTACCTGGGAGAACTCGCTCCCTTGACGAACGAAATAACCGCAGACGAATGGTACGCAATGCAGGGTGGACGACTCACAAAGGGCCCTTTGGAATGCCACCAAATCACTGGTCTATCTCGGCTCGAGGGTCTTTCTGCAATAGTCGAATCCAGTATACCGACGATCCGGCTGGACAAGCGGCGTCCTGCTTCTGGCGAGATGATAACGACGCTGCGGCTGGCGACTCGTGCTGTGCAGCTGCTCAACGTCGCGCTCTTGACTGGGATCACTCTGAGGCGGAGATATTAAATGCGATCGTTTGTCCTCCTTTGTTTCACGCTGAAACGCTCGCGGGTGTGTACTATCGCTATCCCTCTCGCTGCCGTTGTGATATCGCCCGCGATAAAGATGCATGGGAGGAAGAAGAAGAATGGCTGGGCTGACAGACTTTTGCATCCGCAGTACAGCCACCTCTCGGCTGGAAAAACCTGAAACAAGCCTTGGATTAAATTGCTTCTGTTCCCGAGCGCGCCATTGCGTCAGGGCGGCTTAGATTACAGATTGCCGCCGGGAGAAGCCATTCGGCGACGCGCTCGGCCATTTCAGAAGCAGAGGTGGAGGTGGCATTGATTGATAGACCGGGCATGTTCTCGATGCTATAGTAGACCGATACATGGCCGACATGGCTGATGGAACGCTGAAGCTTTGCATGTCAGGAGTAAGAGGGGCACCTGAAAGGTAAGCACAAAGGAATTATCTGGTCACAATTCATGTCTAGCGGATGACCAGACAATAACAAGGGGCGAAAGGGGGCCCATCGAATCAGCGTGGCAAGCGAGCGAGGGGTTAGCTGTTGCATATTGTAGTGATTCGTATGTCTCCACACACGAAAGGGTCTTCAGCATTGTCCTCCGATTGATGATCAGCAGAACCAGGTCATCGACCGAGTCGCAACAGCTAACTGGCAACATCCACCCGCGCCGCATATCCTGGTGGTGAAAGGGGCACCTTTTCACGAGTCATTCGCACATCAACGACCCTGCTGGACACTTGCCTCGGCGCAAGCGTACGAGTACAGAGTCCGAGGCAAAGAACTTGGCTCGGAGGACACCTCCGTCCTGACGAGAATGGAGAAGGATGAAAGAGGAACGCCGCACCCGGATGGCCATCAGAACGATGACAAGGCTCGCAAAAGGGAAAGAATCGCTCAAGTTTCCAGCTATGCCCTCCAATCTGTGGGCACGGTTCTCGTCTTGGTTGCATGGGCAGGTGATGGTAAACGTTGGTGGTATATCGAGATCGGAGATTTCTATCTTGGAGGCCGCGGGTTCTGTGAGGGGTAAGGGGTGCTGCATCTCCGTCAGTCATTGACTTATGAAGAGAGCCTCGCAGACCTAGATGCGAGGTGGCATACTATAAGGAAATACCGGCGGAAAGGATGTCGCCCGGTCACGAGGAGGCTGCTGGTGTACCTGCCTCGCTTCTCATACTATATCTTATCGGTAAGTCGCTGCAGCTATGAGAGTCCCGCAACGGACACTCACGTCCTTTTGTTCACAGACATCATATTAGCGACTCTCATCAGCGGGGCGCTGTTTATTTGGTCTCTCAGATCGTCCGAACCGCTTCTCCTCGAATACCACAAGTTCCGGTCCTTCCTGATGTACGCCCTCACCGGCGTTTTTGCACTGCAGGCTATTGTCTGCATGCTCTGGATATTCATCGTGGATGCCATGTTCAGTCTGGGATTTTGGCTGTATGTGTGTGGTGTGACGAGGCGAAGGTGTCAGTGCTGATTGCTCCACCGGCACAAAGTGCGTCCCTGGCGGCTCCCGTGTTCTTGTTAGCTGCCTATCTGGAGCATAGTCTGTACTCGACTCTGTCAAATAAGCATACCCGGGAGAATCAAGCCGATACCTGGAAAACGAAAAGCGCCCACTTGCTCAAGAGATGCATCGGCTTCTTGTGGCGTTCGCAACTATGGTCCTGCTTCGCCGCCGGTTTCTACATCGTAGTGAACATCGTCATCATGGCAAGTGTTTTTCTCTTGAATATTCCATTCTGTGAAACTGAAAGCCAGTGATGCAGTCCCATGACATCAACAGACCTGAAGTCCAATCGTACATCGAGAACGAGCTCAGACCATGGTCGAATGGCGATCCGAGGTTCACGGACGTTCGTCCGTCTTTCTTCGGCGCGGATAAGTCTTGCTCGTACTTTCCAGTCTCGAATATACCCGCTCAAGGGAATAACCGGAGTAAGGGGGTTGAAAGTAGAAACTGTCGCTTGACTGATCGGTCCCGCGTATCCGCTGCAGCGCCTCTTGTGTTTTTCTTCATCTACCACATTGGAATCTGTAAGATAGGAAGAGTTGGGGTTAGTCGCATACTCAATCGTTGCGATTTTCAGGTATCATCTCAGTCTGGCTGATTGTGGATGAGCTATGCGATGTCCGATTCGGTATCCTTGGACCTCAGCAGAATAAGACCGGAGCAGCGTGGACATCACTCTAGTGGGTGTTCTTGGCCGGGAGCTCGACCGGTATGCTTACGGCGGTGTTGTTTCCAGTCTCTTTTCAGCCACAATGTCAAGATCTATCCTTTTCTGGTCCCAAGGGTACGTCAAAGTACCAGAAACCGCGGAGTCGCCCGTCCCTGACATGCCATGACTCTAGATGGGTTATGGCGTGCAACATAGTCTCATGGTTGTTCCTCGGTGTTTCAAGCCTGAACATTCTAGACTATTACGTCCTCGCTAGCTTGCGGGCGCCCCGAATCAAAGGCATTAAGCGGGGCGATCGACATGCAGCTTTGAGGACCGGTATCCGCGCTTTCCGCGGGCCTCTGTGGTTGCCCCTCATTGGCAGATACCTTCTTCAGCTACAGCGGGTCATTATGGAAAGCGATCCCAGTCGATATCTTCGTGGCGTTTCAAAATGGCAAATCGGTCCCGACGACGAAGCCAAACTGGAGAGAATGAGAGCCATGATGGATGATTGCACAGAGGACTGCATTAGCAAGGCGACCGAGCAGGGTTGCATTGACCATCCTCCTCTGAAACTATCCAGAAAAGCGAAACGAAATCACCCAAGCAAATTACGTAGGAGGTTAGACCAGAGGCTGGGCTGGATGAGTCGTTATCCTCATTTTCCGAAAGGCGGTGGCTTGGTAGGGAAACCTCGATCAAAATGCGATCCTTGCAGCAGAGGCAGAGACTGTACACACGCATCGCACACACTGTGGAGGGGATTTCCATGGCACCGCAGCAGCTTGAAGGATGAAAAGGCCAACAACATTTGGATAGAATACTACCTCAATATCCGTCGTTTGAGCTGCATTGTTTGCGCGTTCTTGCTTTTCCTTGTTCATTTCAGCTCGTCCATCAGCGAACTTTCAGCTAACGCCCGGTGGCAATATCGGTCGCAGATGCAAGAGCAACTGACGAATTGGATCGCAGGAGCGATAGGTTCCGGGCACTGGTGGAATGACTGGAAGACGCCACTGCTGCTGAGCGAATGCAGTCATTTCCATTACAGCTCGGTCCCGGTGACCTTTATCGCGGTGGAAAGCCATGATACGACCGTGCGATATAGGTGAGGCAAGTCGGGAATTTCTTGTACGATCTGACGCGAATAACCCAAGTACTGCAATCGCCGGCCTCAACAGGGTATTCCTGAGTGGGTCGCCATAGAGGTTCTCTCGTTGACACTGAGCCTAATCACCAAAACCAATCCGTCTTGCAGTGGGAATGTGCATCTCGGTCATGCTCGTTTCCTGGCTCAACCAGAGATATTTCGGCCAAATGCTGCCTGTGATCTCGCTGATTGGACCCAGGATGAGTAGCGTCAGCGTTGGACTGACTTTGATACAGTAAGTCCTCTCGACGAAGGTGTTCACCGCTCCTGTCTAAAATGTCTTCTCGCCCATGCAGTATCGCCGTCTCTACAGGAAGCCAGTCGCTTTTTGCAGATAATATGTATGTCCCTTGTTGCGACTTTGGTCTTAGCAGAGTCTCCGCCAGACTGATATGTCGAATGGCTTTACTCCGATGATGGACATTTTCGAAGCGTGCTATATAGAGTCGCAAAAGGAATCGTGTACACTGGGCTCATCGCCGGAACGCTCAGCTGCATAGTGGGTGTCCGCCTACAGACGCCCAGAGAACTGACATATGCCTCCGGGCCTCTTCTGCCAGGTCACAGAAGATTTCTCATACTCCAGGTCCAACAAGAAAGGAGATGGACACAGCTTCATGCGGTCTCAACGCATCCTCAAAGCAAGACGTGAGCAGAACAAAGCGTCTCAGCGGGAATCGGCGGCTGTATAATGGGAGCGCGCGACAGGTTTGATGGGTAACAAGCGACGGAGATGACAACGGTTGGGCATCAGGCAGATTCCCGTTAGTCCGGATATGAACAGTTTCCCTCTCGATCTAGATCGTGCGAAATGCTACACAGCTGAATTCCGGAAGATGTTCTGAAGTTGCCAAGGCATGGCGCGGAAGTCTGACCCATAAAGTGACTGGATGATGTTTATATCTCAAGGATCATCACCTGTCAGCGGTCTTATAAGAGCCAAAATGTGACGGGCAGAGGAGTCTCGAACCACCTACCGGAGAGTCTGGATGGGAGGAAGCCTGAGGCTTGACGCCGTTGAGACGCTGAAGCTTTCGGGACTGACCGGAGTGCAAATTTGAGACGCAAGATGACGATACCGACGCACAAACGCAGAAACGAAGCCCCGTGTCTAACGCATGCTTGCCGCCTTCCGGATGTTGCCGATGGACCACATCTCTTGCTTTCCGTAGTCAACGTTACGCAGAGAGATGATTGTGGTCCAGACGAGGCGTTCTCAAGGCCAGAAGGCAATCCATATGCCTTGGGATCCTACTCGTCGGTATCTTCGATACCTACAACGTCCGCCAGCAGCTGCTTCTCCAGCTGTCGCGACAAGATGACACCGCGTTCCTCCAAATTGTTCCGCCTGCACCACTCGTACCCGGCCATAAGGAGAGCCTCAGTCAGCGGGATGGAATAGCGTGCAAAAATTTGGATGAGGGCGCAGACTCGGGCGATCGCTTGCCGTGATGCCGGCGTGATGTCCTGAATGCCCATCCGTCAGTGTGTACCAGAAGACTAACGTCAAGATACTGACATCGTTCTTATCGCTATAAACCAACTCGTTCTCGAACCCGTCTGAATTCGTATTTCCCTCGGCCGTCTTGTCCCCCGAGCCGAGGCAGACCCAGATGTAGCCGTTAACGCCGAGGATGACATCGACACCCTGAGGCCCACATGGCGGTGGTAGTGTGTAGAAGTGTGATTTGAGACGGCGGATCAAAGAGGCTGGTACAGTTACGAGTTGCCCATTCCGCAGCTAAAGAGTGGAATCAGCGGTTGGACTGAGGTGGACTCTTGTCGTACATACTTTGCCATACTTTAGCGATCTTGTATGCAGTTGGATCATTCCCTCTGTGCTTTGCACTTCGGCTACGAGTAACTGCGATTCCGAATGTCAGAGCCTCGAATTGCTGCCCAACATTCTGCACTCACATCCCCTTCGGCCAGAAACTCTCGCATCTTGAGCGCATCACTTTCGACTTTTCTTCGCTGGAAAACAGTCTCAATCTTCGCGGCGAGAGCGTTGCGTATCGTACTCACCTGTACACCTCCTGGCAAGTTGACCGAACTAAGTTGCAGCATCGCTTCCTGCCTTGCGTTCGCGTCTACTTTCCATCTGCTTGCTTGTACCTGGAACATTTCAGCGAGCGGTCCAGCAACCTAGTGGCATTGCTCACCTCGGTAATACGGCCGACAACCAGATCACCCTTTTCTGGATTATATCTGAAACACAATCAGCCGTTGACCATATCCCGGACATTCTCGACTCACCTCGACTTTACGCTCTTGACACTGACGAGCTTGTTGACACGCTCAACTGTTCCCGCTACCGTCGCGACCACATTCTCCCCCGACTCGTCCAACAGTGTTCCGTGCCCACGCATGAATTCCTTTGCACTTGTCACCACCTCGCCTGGGGTTGTGATATGTCGCTCCAGTCGTCCTGGTTCTTCCGGATCGAGCTCTCCGTAGTTGTATTGCGCACCCTCTGCTTCTTCCATATCAACGTCCTCTTGCACGTCAGGGTGATGTCGGGTTTTTGCGTACGAGGTAGATGCCTCTGCGCTGTGGAATAGCGGCATGGGGAGCACAGTTTTAACCTGAAGCATGGCAAAAGTGGTCGTCTGGTGGATGGGGTGTAGAGTATCAACCAAGGAGTTCACGCCTCGACATGCCAACATAGTTATTTACCCGCGGTCGGTACGAAATCGAACTGGACAAGGTGAAACATACGGGAGCGATCGACGGGGAGAGAGAAGCCCATGTCCGCGATCCAGGGGCAGGACGGTATCAAGGCGTATTGAGGATGCCTGCAAAAATGACATCGTCCTGTGATTCCCGGCTCCCACGTCGGGGTCCGGACAATATCGCGTGTCCTTATATAACGCTACAACACCGACTGGCACCCCAGTCTGTACATCGATCTCGGCAAACAGTCGACCGCTACAAGGTGACGGGCGACATGTCGCGCCAGTTGCAGTCTCTGCGCCATGCATGCGTTGTCTCCGAATCTTTAGGCGAGGTAAAATCTCCAGGCGAGATAAGCGCCGAGCACGGCAAGGGGCAGGAAATAGGCGAGGCTGAGAGGAAGGGGAAAATTAACTCTGGGACGGATCTCTTGTGCCATGACTACACACCTTCCACCGGCCGATGCGGCCTTGTCGGCGACTGTCGCGCCAGACTTGGTCGACACGCTCTTCTTTTCCTTTTTCTATAATGGCAGACGTCAAGAGTATGGTCAGCCACAAAGCTAAGCGAATGTACGGAATCTTGACATACCTCTCCGACAAAGTCACCGAGGAACATGGGTCCGAGCAATTCGCGGGCCTCGTCCGAGTGTCCGACGTCCTCGAATGCCTCGGTGGCGTCCCGACCGGCCTCTTCCAGCATGACTTCGTCGCCTCCGGGATGCTGAGGGTTTTGTGACCGGAAAAGAACGAATATGGCGGAACAGAAGATAGGCATGGAACCGTCAGAAACTAGCCAATTGCCAGCAAGCGAGACTCACGTCGTCGAGGAACTTTGTCACGTCGTAGACTAAGAAGCGAAGGGGGAAATGGTCCGAGTCAGTAAGAGCGCTGTTTGACGGAAGTATTTCGAGAGGATCTTCAGGAAGTCTTCAATCGGTATGGCGAGCTGGTATGGCTGCCAGCGAGGGCCACCACGACCATCATCCACCCGAAGTTCCGCCAAATCGAAGTACTTTCGCGCGGGCTGTCTCAGCGAAGATCGGCAAACCTCAAGGAAATCGTCGAAGCCGGTTGTCCCAAGTCCTGGAGATCGTTGATGATCGCCCTTTTCCGCTATACTCGACACCCTCGTTAGACGATCCGAACCACCTAGACCGTCCGAAGGATCCACCGGAACTCGCTATCCTCCCCGCCGCCATCCAGTCTTAGACGTGTCTCCACAACGACGCAGCTTGAACCGATCGACATTATGCCGCCCCAAACATCCTCCTCTATCCACCCTGCAGCCCTTGAAGACGAACGACTCACCCTTGTCATGCAGCAGCATGTAAAACTTTTCCCTGGTTCCATTCTCCTTCAGATCAGCGATCGTGAACGTCTTGGTCGACGAGGCGGACGCGCCGGGTGCGGTTGGTGAAACGGGAACGTCGGGCATTTTGGGGCGAGTCGAGGGATGGTCCGGAGTGGTGGAATACGATAGAGGACTGGCGATGATATACCGGCTGCGGTGATACCGTTCGGCGCTGAAAAATCCGAAGGGACGAGAGCGAGCATGGACGCGGTTTGTTTACTTTTTGAATCCGCTGCTCCGGCTCTCGGTCTTTGGCTCCGCGGCCAATGGCGGCATGCTCATTCTCGCCACCGGGCTTGGCGGGAGATGGGCGAGGGGATGTGCGGATGGCAGTGGCACGCATGTGGGAGATGGACCTACCGATGATAGTGTGGCTCCTTTGAATCTGCTGATGCGAGTTCTCACATTGTCAACACGCGCGATTATTGTAGTGCAATGACTGTGGGGAAGACCATTCGGTCTATCCGATCCAAACTCTGCAGAAGGGTATGATGATTGGCATCATGAACAACGAGCAATGGTATGAGTATGTAGGTACAACGGTGAGAAGAAGGATACAATCGTGTATGTTGTTTTGCTACATTGTGAGATGCCGTACACAAAACGGCAACGAATCTACATGAGTTCCATCATCGTCGTCCCAGTCGAGTCCCGCATCTAGACATCCATGCTAGAAAGGAACACAAAGATGGCGATGACGAGGATGTAAACGAACAGTGGCGAAAGCGCGAAAAGTAGAATTCGTCGTCGTCGTCGCGCCTCTGTTTAACGGAAAATTCTCGTCAAGAAAAGGTCACAAACAAGCATCGGTGAACTCACGCTTGACGAGATCGGCAGCATCGGCAGCTACCTGCACTCTCATGACCGCAGGCGGGTGCGACTCAAGTCCTGCCCACGCTTCATCCAGCATCTTGAACCACTTCGTATCCTTGTTCACGGCCTCCGAGTCCGCCGATGGCAAGAGAAACTCGATTCGATCATCGGAATATTGCTGAAGCGTTGGGAAAGCTCGCTTGACTATGGCAATGGTGTGCTAGACCGACAAAACATTGAAGGAGAGTCAGAGATAGAACAAAGGGAGTACTCCATACATCAACGACTTACCTGCTTGTTCGCACCGCGCAGTCCAACGACATCCTCCTCCTTTCCGGGAACAGGGTACTCGGGCTTGAAGGAGTAGCAGATCCTGGATGGGGCTGTGGCTGAGGAAGAGGATGCGCCGACTTGCGCAAGCCATCCAGACTCTTCGTCACCGGGCCTGCCGCTGTTGACCTGCTTGACGTCGACGTCGTGAGAGGGAACGAGTTCGTATCGAGGGAGATCAGACATGATTGATAAGGTTTTTGAGGGGTTTTGAGATTCAATGTGCATTGATGTCACGCAGAGAAGGCGAGTTTGTCTATATACCGCTGTCATCATGCCGGTGGCGGCGGTGCTGGAAGCTGGAGCTTCATCGATTGCGTGTCAGAACGGCTGCGGCGGGTTACGTAAGCAAATCGGTGGCGAATACTGGTCCATCTCAACTCGCTGTTTTGGCCGGAGATGCATCCAGTGCAAGTCGCGAGTACGTCGGAACAGCATTCCATATCTCCAGTGGATTGGGTCAGAGCCACTTCTATCCTCGAGTCCAGGACTTGGTGCGTTATGGACGCGAAGGGACTGCCATCTGAGCTCCGCGAGCGCTGACAACTTGCACTGATGGTGCTGTGCATGTGATTTTTGCATTAATGCGAGTATGCGAAGAGCTTTTAATGGGAGATACATGCAAACCAATTACACTTCGTATAATGCAACATCTTGTGCTTCGAATCGTCTATAATGTCCGTATCATTTTCGCGTCTAGCAGACAACGCAAGTTTCTTGCCGACTCCGGGTCCTCCGGCTTTTTTGTGGGGGCAAGTATAGCGCGCAGCTTTCCGCTGGATTTTGCCAGGGGATCATCTAGGGCGAATGCTGGCAAAGACTGGCTCCTCATAGTCATCGGCGGCGACTGTTGGAGCGGATTTTTCTGGTGGCACTTCCTCCTCGGTCGCTGATGGTGGCTCCGCTTTTGGCATGCCTTCTTGGGGTAAGTTCACTGGTTGACCAGCTGCGACAGCAGCAGCGACGGGGTCATCGGAAGGACTCGATCCAGCAGGTACATGTGGAACACCCGCAGTTGATCCCGATTCCGAAGGTACTGGGGCGAGATCTTTGTCGGCGCTTGGGTGGCTTTCCTGTCGAATAGGCTCCGCGATCGGATCTCGAATGCTGGCAAAAACTGGCTCAGCAAAGTCATCGTTCGCCGCCTTGCCAGTCACGACCCTGTCACCGATGGGCGATGCTGTCGGATTGGGCGCGACTTCCCTACTTGCTGGTCGGATACTAGCATAAACAGGCTCCTCATACTCCTCTTCCGCCATCATAGTCCCTTGCACGGATTCCCGGGGTTCCTCCGCGCGCCCTCCATCGTCTGCCTGAGGAGTCGGCGAATCAGGAGCCCCGACCAATGGCGCGCTTTGCGTGACCTTGACTTCTATCCTCTCCGGTAACGGTGTCGGCTCACTTGATGATGCCTGGACTCGCCCAAGAAGAGCGGATCTCGGCTCGACAGGCCTCGTCTCGCGCGCTAATGACAGTGGGCGATCGTGAACCAGGGGTTTGCTACCAGTCTGATCCGCTTGCTGCTCTACATCGGGAGCGAGCGCTGCGTCCAGAGAGACAAGATCGCTGCCATGCTGTCCCATTGCAGTCTCGCCATTCCCTCTTCCGCCGCTTCTGCTCGAAGTCCGATCCGCCGAAGGGTTCCTTGCTTTAAGAATAGACGCCGATACGTCCGAGCCTCGGGAGGGGCTCGAAGGGGACCGCGAGGTGGATGCTGTCGGCGAGTTGAGACCCCACATACCAGACAACTGCGGATAGGCTTGATGAGTGACCGCCGTGGGTCCGCTTGGAGGCGGTCGCTCATGCCTATGCCGTGGCGGGCCTTGGGGCGACCGACGGCGAGATGGACCTTCGTGCGAAGGAAAGGCAGCAGCTCCAGTCGAATTGATAGGATAATGGCTTGGCGGATAATGCGTATTCATTTGAGGAAATCCAGGTGTCATAGGCGTTGGGTTGGAGGAGACCACGAGGAATGGCATGTTTGCGTTCGACGCCGTGTGGGACACCATTTGCTGACCCCAGGCTTGATACGATTCAATGGCTCGTGACAGATCCTGGACCTGCGCTGCCTGTCGCACGATTGTACTCCTCAGCTAGGGATGTGCGTCGTGCTCAGCATTTGGGAAGGTGATGAGCTGTAGAGACTCACCTCTTCGGATGCCCGCCCGCTCATGAACTTGTGCTCTTCGAACTCCACGCTCAGAGCACCGTACTTCTTCTTCCAATCCTCGCTCTCTTTTTCTTTTGCTGATTTCTTCTCTTCGCTTGTGGACCTCGAGTTTGCTCGCGCCAGGTCTTCACGTTGCTTGGCGACTGTTTGTTCCAGCTCGCGAATCCGGGAAGTGGCTGCTTCCACGGTCATTTGAAGCGCATCCTTCTCGGTACGTAGGTGATCCAATTTCTCCACGAGACTCGTGTTTGTCGATGTGAGGGACAGGACAAGTTCTCGCTGTAATGTTTCTTCCTTTTCAGTCTCTTTCAGCTGCTTGCTGATGGCTGCAAGAGCGGCAACCGTGCTTTCGTTGTCTCTAGCGCCCATTTCCGACCTTTGGATATCCTCTTGTTTCCGGCGTTCGCAATCTGGGCAAGGTGATTGATCCGAAATCCAACTGGCAGAGGTTGCATCCGTCGTTTGGGTTGAAACGATTTCCATGCTGGGCAATGGATTTGACGCAGTAGACAAGGGTGACACGGATGATTCAGGAGGCGATGTCGAGGAACCCCGAATGTCATGCAAAGTCTCTCCGATTCGCTTCTTCTTCTTCTTTTTCGGCTTTTTCGAACTTCCGACCTGTTCCCACTCGAGGCCATACTCCTGACTTCCAGGCGGATTGACGTCGGCATCAAGAAGATTGAGACCGACAGTCGCCGGTGCCGGCGTGAGAGGATGCACAGAGGAAATCGATCCGAGACGGTGCGACTCTGATCGTGGAGACAACGTATGGGACAGCGAAGGCGCAGAATCATTGCTTTCGCGGCGTTCATCTGTTATGCTGGCGTCGCTCGATACAACAAGAGACGTTCTGCTGATTGGCGGCGATCCGCAGCCTGGTTCCTGCACGACTGATTCCATTGTCGACTTTGACTTGGCCCTTGGCGTCGGATGCGCCGTCGCCATGGGAGTTCCCGACTCTGTATCGGTCCTGTCGCTGTCCCCTAGCTGAGTCTTCCTGGAGAAAATCAAACCCGGTCTGGCGGGGCTTTGATCCGAAGCCTTTTCGGTCAGACTTGACGAGGTGAGAGAGGTCGAGGCTTCTAAGGAAGGGTGCTGAACATCGAGATGGCTTGAAGAGGAAAGGGTCATCTGATGCTGTCGATTCGCTCGATTCTGCTTCTTCTTTGCCTTCTTCCTTTCCGCAGCAGACATGGAAGGTTCTGGCGAGACATCTCGAGGTTCTTCGGGTACCGCAAATGAAAGAGCTTCTGATCTCTCGGTTTCCACGCTGTCCGCTGCAGGCTGTCCATCCGGTCTGGCAGATTCTGTCGTTCTCTCCTCGAAGCCTCGAACGCGCTGCGGAGACGTCGAGATTAATGGCAGCACTGATTTGAGTTTCGACGTCAAGTGTTCGAGTACATCGAGTCCCCTGTCTGTCGCGGAAGAGTCCTTTGACAAGCTGCGCGACTCGGAATGAGGTTTTACCTTGCCTTCTCCGGACTTTGATGGAGCACGTTGACGACGTTTCTTGATGGTCGGCGGCGGTGTTTTCGTATCGGACGAGCTGCAGCTCGAGCTGAGAGCACCCATACCGATGGCGGACCCAGGCATCTGCTGTCTGCCGTGATGTTCTCGAACGGGCGATTCTCCAGTCAAGTCCCGCACCGCTACCCTTTGCTTTCTTTCTCGATCCCAGTCCCTAAGCCATCTGCCTCCGACGTACGCCGCAGCCACGCCTCCGAAACCGACCAGAGATCCGTAGAGGATCTTGTTGTTTAGTGCAACAGTCTGATCGAGCGTTGGTGAGCTGCCGTGTCCGATAAGCGGCGTGAAGGGTCCAACCTCGAGCGGCATTCCGCCTCGCTGGTGAAGCTGGTCGTTGCGCATGATGAGCTGCGGGAACACCGCGACGGGTCAGCATTCGGGCTCTCTAGAGGGAGTCATACGTACGGAGTCAGTCCAAGGTCATGCGCATGACCGCGAGCGAAGGGCAAACCGGCTGGAGCGCGAGCAGGAGGCCTGGAAACTCGTTCAACAGCACAGCATACTCTGATCGGTCATTCATCATCGCGCGCGCGGGGCAGTCACGCGTTTACGTAAGCAGACCGTCAGCTGGCTTGGCTGTTCCGCTATTGTTCTTGTCCAGGGGAAAGACACGTCACACGCGAATCAAGCAAGTGACAGTGACCTTGCCGTCGAGGGGTCGCTGCAGGGTGTATGCGCCGTCGACATCGTCCTGCACTTGGTAGCATTTGGCCGTCATGGCGAGAAACGGTCTTTGTGACCAGATGATTGTGAATAGCCATTAGTCTAATTGAATTACAACGTGTTGTTCATAGAACCCTGGGAACCCCTTGCATTCTCCTTTTCGCTTCCTTTCCCTCATGTCGACCCAGAATTGTCCGCACAGGAGAACGGCGAGTTGATGCTGCCCGTGGCGTACGAATCCCGGATGCTGAGTGCAGCCGCCCACGTACCGGTAACCACGATGAAGCATCCAGACACGATCAAGAAGATATCGAGCGCGATTGTCGCGCGGTAATGGAGCGACTTGTCCGTGTGTCGACGATGCCAGTTGTCAAAGAAGTGCATCCAGCCGCATGCAATCATACACTGTGCATCAGGGAAAGGCAACGAGAGCGTCAGAAGAGTTCTGGAACGTGAATTGGGAAGAATGTTGAAGAACTAACCATGAATGTTCCCAAAGTGGCACCGATGAGACCTAAAGGCGCCCAGTTAGCGTCACAAAGTCTCCAACAGCCTGAACCTCGGAACTTACTCGTCAGAGCCCCGAAGAAGGGAATCGCCTCGGCAAGGATGAAGGATATGGTCACACAACTTGCGACGACGCCCAGCCAAACAGCCCAGTGTGTGAAGGAATGGGCCGTGAGATGCTGCGAGTTTCTGCGATTACAAGAGATCGTCAACATCGGGGTTCGATGTCCCCGTAGGGCTACTGGCGTACCGAAGCAATCGAACAAAGATCATCTTTGCGCCGACGTGGGTGTAAATGGTAACAGAGACGAAAAGGCCTAGAGTTCAAGGTAAGAACTGGAGCTCATATCCAGGTCTGCCCGACGTACCCGGGAGAGCGATTCCGTAGGCGATCTTCTTGACCATGACACCTGTGCGTGAAGAAGGTCAGCGAAACTTTGCGAGAAAGCCGAACCCTGAACCTACCGGCAGATCCCAACGCAGGGTTGGCCAAGTACTGTCCGCAATAGTAGTAGACGACAATGCCGATGGTGAGATACGTGGCCGTGACGATCGTTTGACAGATATACAGCGATCTGTTATAGAACTTGGGCTCCCTCATCTCGCCGATAACGTTGAAGAATGCTGGAGTTCCGGAATAGGAGACTGAAGCACGGCGATTGAGTCGAGATGCGGGCCTCGCACATCGAGAGCCACTCACAGACTACGGTGGATACTGCTGCCATAGCGCCTAGCAATGTTCCCTCGCTGTTGAACGCTGAGATGTTCTGGATGCAGAGCCGAGGATCAGTTCCCTGCTGTTTACGCCAAAACGAAAGGCGTTACCTTATCCCATGGTCCGACTTGAGGCGCAGTGACAGGCCGGTCTTGGATACCGACGGCGACGGTAATGATCATGATCGCCGCCATGACACTTATGAAACCGATCCAAGACACAATGCCGACCTTGTTCAAGGTCTGGATAGAGGCCAAAGCGAATGTCCCGATGGCGGCAATAACGACCCACACGACGGTACAAGTCGCATGAGTCGTGATGGCATTGAAGGCGATGGAAATGGCGACGAAACCGGAACCCGTCAGGAAAATCATGAACAATGGGTAGGCGATGGAGAAGGCTTCCTGGCCCCATCGACCGGCGAGGATGTAGCCAACGGTGTCCATGGAATAGACCTCGGGATGGTTGCGCTTGAATTGACCCTTGAAGAGTAGCTTCAGACAATGTAGTACGACCGTCTGCGGAGTGTTTGGCTTACGACGACATGTCCAGAGTAAGTTGTGAGCAGACCAACGACCAAAATGATTAAGGATCCCGGTACACCACCAGTTGCGCTTAGGACTGTAGGCATAGCGAGCACTCCAAGAGCGATGATCTGTTTCGAAGAGATGATGAGGGCGCGGCCTTCATTACAGCCTGAATACATACCGTCTTCAGCATGATGACGGTGGCTTTGATCCTAAGAGCAGATGTCGAATGAGCAGATTATCCAGGCGACGTGAATCAACACTCACCATCCCACCGACTTGTAATTCACCTGACCTTCTTCATATTTGCCGAACACTGCGTCATATTCGGGGTCTTGGTCCGGATTGGAGCGCAAGGAGGCATCTGTCACGTATGCTGCAGTAGCATCCTTCTCGTAGTCGCTGCTGGCGCCCATTGTATGAAGACTGGATGGCGGAGGACGGGATATAGAGGGTGTTGGTGAAACATTGAAGCATCCGAGGTTGACGGTGGTGCTCGTCTGGCACAAGATATATATCGCAACAGGTATCGACTGGATTCGCAGAGCGTCGCTCGAGCATAGCAGGCCCAGCTTCCGGAGCTGTCCAGACGGAACTTCAACGCAAGTGGAATGGAAGTGAATCGATAGCCCCGGCTTCCTGCAGTACAGCGATCCAGCCCATTTTGTCGCTAAGATAACGTCGCGGAATAGCGGACGATCGCGTGCCGGTACATGATTCCTTAATTGGTAGCCTTTGCTTCCGCTCGGCGACTCGCTGTACAGCTCGCGGAAACCAATGCGATATCGCAACGTCATGCGCTACACGCCTTCCGCTCATCTTCCTGATTGCGGTCCTGTTTGCTCGCTGGGAAGAGCAACGGAAGGGTAGCGTTCGATTTTCGAGCGCGTGACATGCGGCTACACAACGCGATATTCATCTCGAGGGATACATGCAGGATTGATGGCATGCTTGCAAATATCCTTGTGAGTCGCATTCCATCTCCGTTCGTATTTCGTCCGGTCAGCTGTTTGTCTTCGGTATCCGCTGAAATTGAGGTTCCCATCTGATGCTTGGACTGCTCAGATCGCCAGGATTATGATATTACAACTATTTGTCGGGAACGACGAAGACTCTTCGGCAGATGCGGGGACTGCGGAAAAGATCAGGAATTGCCCGAGTCCGTGGAAGATCAACTGAGATAGCGATAGACCCTAAATTGGGCGGTGACGCATCGGCTCCGTCGCCGCTACACGCTCCAGTTGAGGCCAGATGTACATGGGCTCATCGAGTGCAGCAGTCGTGCACTCCTATCGGCAGCCATTGACCCGCTTCGCCAGCCACCGTAAATGAAAGCGGTAGCCCATCAAGCATACTACCGACTTTCCTCCAACTATCAATACCGCTTACATTGTCGGTATACAAGGCCGGCGGTCTCGCACTCAATACAACTCCTGGTTGACCTCATCTACGGCTCTTCTCGCTGCCTGGATGTTCTCCCTGCATGTCTTGAAGTCCGAATGCAAGCATAATGTGAACGGCTTGCCCTTGACCCCAATATCTATCGGCTTGTGTTCGACGCTGGGTAGTACGCCTTCTCGGCCCAATTGCTGGGTAACCTTGTAAATCTCGTCCGGCGCCATCTTTCTTGATCCGGGCACTCCTAGGAGGGCGCCATCGTTTGAATAGTTGACATCGACGAATGCTTCCGGAATGAAAGGGATGTCGTATTTTGCTGCGATCGATTCGTGAAGGGTCCCGGGCAGGCCATAGACGGGCACGTTGAAATGTTGGATTGCACGCATGGCAGCGTCGCAGAGCGATTCGTCGCGTTGCATAAGGATGTACTGAGGAAGAGTTGCGATCAGACAGGTCTCACGACACGGCGCGAGCAGCTTACGAGCATGCCGTGCGGTTTGACGTGATTCAACGGGACACCGGCAGAATCGAGGAAAGCCTTGAGCGCTCCAACTTGATATAGCCTAAGAAGCGAGAGATCAGCCTGGGTCCGTTCAAGGCGCGTGAGGCGGCTTACACTTCCGCATACGCCTCATCCGATGTCATCTGCATCACTCGCCGTCCGAAACCCGCCTTGTCGGGAAATCCAGGATCTGATGCAGGCGATCAGATACAAGAACTAGCGTGATACGCTCGCAACGGGGTACTCACGAGCGCCGACCTTGACACCAAACTTGTTTGCCAAAGCTACTGTCTTCATCATGATCAAGGGCGAACCTGCATGTCCGCCGCACGCGACGTTGGCGACATCGATCATCGGCATGAGGTCTTCGTCCGGTCCGCCCTCCCACTGTCCAAACCCTTCACCGCAATCGACATTGATTTCGACCTTGCGCAAAGAGGAGTGTTGTGGGATTGTCATGGCCAAGTGTCGATGCGGGTTGGCAATTCGGAGAGGCAATGTCGGCTGATAGCGTTTTGCGAGGGTAGCGTTGCAGAATGTCGATCGTGACCGATGGCGAAGAGCAGCGAGAGCGTGAAGCATATCTACTTTTGGCTCCTCATGGCAGAGCCGGCCGAAACGCCAAAAGTGCACTGGGACTTGCTTCTGCGAGTGGACGAAATCGTGACGGCGGACGTCACGAGACGCTAGCTCGCGCAAACGGGCGGCGCTCGGCTCAAGCCTCTGCTGCGGTAGCGATCTTCTCTCAGCTCGTTTTCCGTGGACCCGAGTTCCTGGGAGCGGGCGGGATGGCAGTACAGTCCCGCGCGTCGCGAGCGAGATAAGGCAGGCAGGCAGGCGATCGGGCAAGTGTAGTGCACTGTACTGCACTGCACGGGTACTGCAAGAATGAGGCTCCGCATGCCGACCCGACCGTGTGCCTTGCATTAATAACGAGCCCCGTCCAGTCCCGTCCCGTCCCCCCAGCACACCCGTCCTCCCCATGCATCATGCCCACCATCGACGGCTTCCACTCCGTCCGCAAGGTCCTCATCGCCAACAGAGGGGAAATCGCCTGTCGGATCATCAAGTCATGTCGGCAGCTCGGCCTCGTCAGTATCGCCATCTACTCGCAAGCGGATCGCTCTTCGCTCCACGTCAGGGAAGCGGATGAGGCGTATCTCCTGCCCGGCAAAGATCAGGAAGCGTACATTGATGGCGACCAAGTGTTGGCGATCGCAACCAAGGCAGGCGCCAACGCCGTCGTTCCCGGTTATGGTGAATTCTCTCGGTAGCTTTCTGGCGCTTGTACTCAAACGTCCCCTCTTCAGGTTTCCTTTCAGAGAACGCAGAATTCGCCGAACTGGTTGAGCAAGCAGGACTCGTCTGGGTTGGACCGTCTGCGGGCGTCATTCGGCAATTCGGGTTGAAGCATACCGCCAGAGAGCTTGCGATGGCGGCAGGGGTATGCGACACTGTCATCTTGTCCGGCTTGTCGCTCATCACATTGGTCGCTTTCAGGTTCCCGTGGTCCAAGGGACGGATCTCTTGACGTCTGCTGAAGACGCGTTGCAGGCTGCGGAACGCATCGGTTATCCTGTGAGTCTCACGGCCCTTGCTGCGACCGATAGCGAGTGTTGACGATCTTACACAGGTCATGCTCAAAGCCACGGCCGGAGGAGGCGGCATGGGTCTTCAAATCTGCGAATCACCCTTGGAGATCCGCAGCGCATTCCAATCCGTGCTCGATCGCGGCTCGTCCTTGTTCAAGAATTCTTCCATGTTTATGGAAAAGTATGTCGCCAAGTCGCGACATGTCGAGGTGCAAGTTTTCGGGAACGCGCAAGGTGGCGCTGTTCATTTCAACGAGCGGGAGTGTTCAGTTCAAAGGAGACATCAGAAAGTGGTCGAGGAATGCCCCAGTCCGTTTGTGGAAAGAACCCCGGGTGAGTTTCTCCCCGTGTCGGCAATGTATGAAAAGTGACAGTCGTCCTAGGTCTGAGAGCAAAGATGACGTCGTGTGCGGTGGAATTGGCCAAGAGCGTTAAATACGGCAGTGCAGGCACAGTCGAGTACGAAAGGCCTCCAGTTGATCCCAGAGAAATACTTAAATCCTACTTGTAACAGATTCCTGGTGGACGACTTGACCGGTGAATTTTACTTTTTGGAAGTCAAGTGAGTCTTCGAAAGACAAAGGACGCCGTCCCGTCGCCTGACACTGCTGTGTCCTCAGTACCCGACTTCAAGTTGAGCACGGCATTACGGAACAATGTCATTCGGTCGATTTGGTTTCGCTCATGCTCGAGCAGGCGGAAATGCAAGCTCGCTTCCCGGGCGGCGGACTCGATATCGAAAAACTCCAGCGTTTACAGAAGCCGGCGCCAGAGGGATATGCCATCGAAGCTCGAGTTTACGCCGAAATACCATCAAGAAACTTTGCGCCATCTCCCGGTCTACTGCAAAACATCGAATGGTACAAGGCCCCCGGCGTGCGCGTGGATACATGGGTGACCTCGGGAACCCACATTTCACCATACTACGACCCAATGATTGCTAAAGTTATCGTATACGACGAGCAGTCTCACGACAATGCCGTGGAGAAGATGATGGCTGCGCTCACGAAGAGCAAGGTTCAAGGCTGCCCGACGAATATTCAGTATCTGGCCGCAATCGTGGGTTCCAAAGCTTTCAGAAAGGGAGACACCACTACAGCGTTCTTGGACAGCGAAGAATTCAAGTCGGAGTATCGACCATGTACGGTCGACGTGGTCTCAGCGGGAACATATACAACCATTCAAGATCTCCCCGCACGTCTCGGAGTCGGGAACGGAATCCCCGAAGCCGGTCCCATGGATCCATTGTCTTTCCGCCTTGCAAACATCATCGTCGGTAATTCGGAAGGAACAGAGGGATTAGAAGCCACTCTGATGGGACCCGAGTTGAAATTCAACGTCGCCGGCGTCGTCGCGGTGACGGGGGCTGTTTGCGACGTGTACATCGACTCCAAGCCGGTTGACATGTACACGAGACTTGTCGTTCCTGCTGGAGCCAGGTTGAAGTTGGGCAAGGCAACAGCAGGATGTCGAACATACATCGCCATCAAAGGAGGACTACCCGGCATTCCGTTATACCTCGGCTCGAAGAGCACGACATCGACACTAGGGCTAGGAGGATATCAGGGACGTCAACTTGCACCCAACGATGCGCTCGACCTCGACCCGAACTCCGCCCAGTGGGCGTCGGAGAAGACTTTCGCAACGATACCTGCACATCTCCGCCTTGATGCCTTTTTTGAAAAGGATTGGACATTGTATGTCATGCCTGGACCCCACGACGAGCCCGAATTCGTAACAGATGATGGCAAGTCCCACGTTTTGACGGTGAACGCAATGTTGACTGACTTTTGCATTTAGACCGCAAAAAACTGTACGAGACCCGATGGAAGATATCTCATAATGCCACGAGAAGTGGGTATCGCCTCCTCGGTCCTCGCTTGGAATGGGCGCCGGTCACAGACTTCAAGGAATCCGGATCTCACGGCTCCAATATCATCGATGAGCCGTATGTCCTAGGATCGTTGAACTTCAACGGCGACGACGGCGTGCTCTTGCCACTTGTAAGTGGAATTATCACGGCGCATAAGCAGTAATGCTCACGCCAACCTCACAGGACGCTCCTATGGCTGGTGGCCTTGCAACGACGACCACGGTTGTGCGCGCTGATTTGTGGCGAATGGGCCAGTGTCGGCCAGGCGATACTATTCTCTTCAAGCGGATCGACTGGGACTCGGCATTGGCAATCAGGCAACGTACCGAAGACTTCATTCAGGACGTCCGAGCGATAGTGTCAGGCAGTATGGATCCGTCGAAAGTCAAAGCTCTGGATATCAGTGTCAGCGACAACTGGGATGAGACCATCTTGCATGAGATCGCGGCTGATGAGGACAAGGGCACAGTGCAAGTGAAGTTCAGGCAGGTACGCAAAACATACGATCTTGAATGAACCTTCGCTCACCTGGCGTTTCCAGGGTGGTGATTGTAGCATTCAGGTCACGTATGGGCCAATGACAGCGGATATCATGACGCGTGCCCATATTCAGCAAGTCACCGCCCGTGTGCAAGCCGATGCCTTTGACGGCTTCGTAGCAGTCACGAATACTACCCGAGGTACGCTTTCCCACCCATTGGTGCAATCATGTCGCTGATAGATTCTGGCATGCATCAGCCTACAACATTCAGTTCGACCCTTTGCGGATCACACAAAAGGATCTTCTGCGAAGACTCATTACATTGGAGGAGACGATTGCCGCCAATCTCGAACCTCTCCCCAGCCGAATCTTCCGTTTCCCAATCTTGCTTGATGATCCGGTGTCCAAGGCGGCTGTCGCGGATTATGCTGCCACCGTTCGTGATTCTGCTGTCTATCTTCCAAGCAACATGGAATACATCGCCAAGGCGAATGGTGTAAAAGATGCTGCAACCGCAGCCAAGTCCCTTGTGGCCTGTCCCCAGTACGTTCACAATCGCACCATGAGGCGTGCGAGTCGGTGTTTTTGACGATACTTCCACCTTACAGACTTGTTGTAGAAGTTAGTTTCTTGGCTGGAACACCGCTTTTGCTGCCTTTGGATCCGAGGTATGGCATGGATACGGCGATAGAGCAGGGTGTTCACTGATCTCTCACTCTGCAGATTGATTTACGTGGCACAAAAATACAATCCCGTCAGAGCGTTCACCCCGGAAGGTACTGTTGGCTTGGGTGGGCCATTGCTGGTCAGTGAGTATCCAATAAGACTGGCGTCAAGTCCGTTACTCACCACTCGGTTTTCAGTTTATCCAATGGCTTCTCCTGGTGGTTATCAGTTCTGCGGTCGAACGATAGCAGCATGGGACGTGAGTCTGATCATAATTTTTGAAAGAGTCCCTCAAGCGCTGACCTCTCACGTTAGGCATATGCTGTCAAGCCAGGCTTTACCAAACCATGGCTTCTCAACAACTTTGACCAAGTCCAATTCTATGAAGTCGATCAAGAGGAATTCGACAAATGTTACGAGGACTTCAAGACAGGGCGTCATTACTTTGAAATGGAAGAGACGACGTTTGATCCGGCCGCTCATAAACAATTTCTAAGCTCGATCGAAACCGAAACCAAGCAATTCATGGAGGGCAGGAACGCTGCCGGTAAGGCAGAGGGAGAGCGGGAGAATGGGCTTCTGCGGGAGTGGCGAGAACGGAAGGCTGCAGAGGCGATTGCCGAATCAGAGAATGCCATTGAAGCGGACGGTATGTGGCACTGTGACGTTGCCAAGAATACGACTAAATTAGCAGTCCATAGGTGCTACCATTCTGGATCTCGTTTCCCCTCTCACGGCTAGTCTTTGGAAGGTTCTGGTAGCTGTCGGGGACACCGTAAAGGAAGGACAGACATTGGCAATATTGGAGGCAATGAAGATGGAGATCCGTCAGTATTCTCTTGTCTCGTTCGAAAGCCTCGGACTGACCCTGTATTGGGCATTAATTCAGCGGTACGCGCGGACCAAAGCATGGATGGATGCATAGTCGCCAAGATTCAAGGCAAGACAGGTGGCCTGTTTGAACCAGGACAAACAATCATGAGCGTGAAGGCATGAAGACGAGTTGTACTAGCGATACAACATACAAACATTTGATTCACCAGAAAACTGAATAGAAACCGCAGCGCCTTCTTTCACTACTCTGCCGTCTTCCGACATGAAGCACGAAAAGGGGTCCCTCGCAGTGTTTAGCTGCAGCTAGAAAGATAGGAATATACCACATTACTGATTGCTTGTCATCTGTTCTCTCTGCCATCGCCATACTAGTGAAAGATCCTATTCCGGTGGAAGCCTAATCGTCGGCGAATAGGCCATCAGGCCTGATCACAATCCCCCGCGAAACAATCTAAGAGAAATCTCTTCGCCAACCGATCCCATTCTCGAAGACGACGGACCACCCAAGGAAGGAGGAATTTGGGTTCGTGAGAGGGATTTGCCAGGGAGGTCGCAGCGGACTGAGCGAGTTTCATCCAATACTGCCGCAGTCCCGCTTGTCAACCAAGACTCAACTGGATACTAGAAGACGCTAATGCAGCTGAGCCCTCTCTTGCCTTATCTGCATGCGACATTGTAAGATTGACAGGTCGCTCGCACAGAGACTTGGGTGAAAATGAAAGACTGTCCTCAAGTGATACGTCTTCAGCTGTAGCAGAGAATCTATGACATGAAGAGCGGACGCAAAAGGAGTCGCACCATCATAGAGATCTGTCGGTGCTGGCTTCCAATCTGCTTTTACCGCTATGTGCCTTAGATGCGCCTGCTATCAAGCGCTCATCGGACATCTCCTGACAGCATGAGTCTCAGCGCGGTAGAGTTGCCGCTAAGCACAGCTCCCTGGTTATTGTGGACCCATCCTACGGATGGCGCAAACTATCGTTTGAGGTTCCGAACGATGCAAAGTTGACCAGAACCTTGGCGGATTACGCAGCTCGGATGTGCCGATAGCTCCTGTAGGGCGTTCCTCGATGTCAAATGGGTCCGCGTTACCTCGTCTATGACCTTTTCTTGCCACTGAGCCTACCCCCGCGCTGTCGAATGCACTGAATAATGTCCTCTCTTTGATGCCGAACCGGCCAAGCAGAGCATCTTTTTCGAAATGCGCATTATGCCTGTGATCTACTGTCAAATTGCGAGGTTGCCGGCTCGGGTCAATACTTAGGATAAGTTTGCCTTTCGTGCCGTTGAAGGTAGACAGATATAACGTTTATGCATAATGCTACATTCTAGATCACCTGAAACGCATTGTCAGCCGGCATTGCAAAGTCTTAACACTGTCTAAAATAGACTCTGATCGAGCTTAGAGCTGACTTCGCGCTCAGCATGTACGCACGCGGTTGGACCGTGCGGTAGCTCGACGTTACCTAATTTTTCACTCGAATCGGGGAGCAATTGTGAGACCATTTGGCACCTATTCGATACCTATATCACGCCTTTCTATGGTTCGGTTTGAGATGCATTACACGTACTTTGCTTATCTTCTCGCTGATGAACTGTTCAGATAAGCTACATTCGTAACTTGTGTCAGACTAGTAAGGCCCCCAATTCGAATTTCAGTGCTGTTTCCTGTTTTATTTTGTTATAAGCAAATAGCCCGTCTACCTGGACTTTCTTTGGTACCGCGAATGTTAGGTCTGCTTACAAATCGGGTCGTACCACTCAACCCAGCTCTTAAGCGCCCTCTTCCCAGGTTCATAAAGCGGTGTTCTTCTCCGTTGCAATCAACATAAACTATAGCAGAAATATCAGTAAGGTGCGTTGGATCCAGAGATGATCAAGGATAAGTCACAGGCCATGTCTTCAATGATGTTTTTGGCGACAATCGCCAATCTCCTCATACTAGGTGACCCGTCTATATCAACAAAGTTGAGGCTGTACAACCGTCTGCCATAGGTCTCTGGGAGCACACTTGATTACATCAAACGAGTAACATAGTCAAGCTTATACTCAACACAGATTTGGAGATGTCTCTTTGCCGCATCATTGAAATGCAAGAAGCCTTGGAATCTATCGCTAGCCGCAATAGTGTTGGCGCGCAATGAACCCCATCAATGCCTCTACAACTCTTACTCCATCTGGACAAAACCTCGGATACCACTCAAACATCCCGCATTACTCTAGACATAGACACCTGGGAAAAGCGGCAGCTGGTCGTACATGGCACGAGGCCGCCAACTTCAAGCAACAATGCGCTTGCAAGGCCACAGATAAAACAAAATGACTAAAGAAAACACCAGAATGCGGCGAATGCATTCTCTCCGAGAATCATTTCGTCTTTCTGCTTACCGATCAACAAACGGACACTGCTTTATTCAAACGAGATGACCCTCAACGTCCATTGGCAAGCATCTTTCATGAACATGAAAAGATTTGGATGTGCGCCACGGGGGGCTCGGCTGTCTTTGCTAAACCCCAGAGATGCAAGTCAATCCGTCATGACAGTTGATGTGAAACCTGAAAATGGGGTCGAGGGAGATTGACAGAGATAAGAATGATAAACGCGGAAAACTTGAACAACACGTATGGGCCAAAGAGGTTTTGTTCATTGACGATGGAGTCTTGTTTCATGATATGCGCGAGCAGGGGCTTTCGAGAGCACATCAGGTCGATCCGAAAGTATGCTTTCGGTGTCACTTGCCCTACAGATCTATCTGACCGTTAAACCTACACCCTCACTTTCAAGTTAGCCTGCCTTGAAACCAGCACTCAGCCCTGAAGCATGCCTGATTCTTTTCTGTTTGCATGAGGAAATTTCTCATTACTACCCTCTATCGCGGGCAATTAGGCCTGTGATAGAAAGATTCAGGTGTTGCCGTTGGATTTGCATACGCACACGTTGATATTAAATGTAATCGACTAACTTACTATCGTCGTCCTTTAGCGATGAGCGAAAGGTAGCTGATCCTGAAGATGTCTTGTCTTGCAGGGTTGCCTTCTAGTTGGAGGTAAATCAAAAGGTGAAATAAAAAGGAGATTTAGCTACGATACAAGATGAAATGTAGCTGTATAGATAAACAAACATTTGGCCAGCTGCTCGTTAGCGAGGCATTGAAGGATGAAGCACTGTATCCTTGGGTTACTTAATCTTGAATCCAGAAATCCCTGAATCCTTGAACCAAATCAAGCCTTGAATCACTGGATCGGTGTAACGGTGAATCGCTGAACCGTTACAGCGTCGGACCAGAGAGGCGGCGGGCGAGTGAAGTCATGTGTCACTACAACCTCTTTCTCGTGGCTACTCAGGTTACGTGTCATCTCATCTCTTGCCCTACCCTCGATCAGCCGTGAGCCTTTGACGTATGGCATATTGAGCTACTCTTCGCTTCCTGCGGGTCAGAAACGATGGACAATTACCCAAATGGGTTGAGATGACAGTGTGCTGGTCCCATATCAAACGCGACATTCCGTTTTCTCCAAGTACAGGGTGTTTGACCATGCGCCATAGTCAGGTCAGTTCTAAGAGAGCTCGATATCACGTCTGCTCATGATACCAAAGTCTCTACCCAGATCAAAGGCAGAGATCGCTGGACTGGTTTCAAAGGGAACTCAATGGCAATCCTGCAGCTTTCTTATCAAGTGAGCATCTACTCACGCTCAAGCCGCTCTCCTTTAAGCCTCTTCGGAGGAGCAAATGCAGTCCGCCCCTAGTTTCGTATCAGCTTTATAGGCCCGCCTCTAATATGTACACCAGCCTCTCTTAAAGAAATACACATAAGTCTTTTTAGCCGGGTCTGTCACAAAAAAATAACGACGGCCGTCATTCCCGTGCGTGCTCCAAGCGGCGTTAGTCGACACTGCTAATTGCTTATAGGTGTCGATACGAAGCGCTTCCTCAGAATGATGTCGTTTGGGTTTTACGCTGCGACCCTGCGACTTACTGACCTTTACAAAGAATACAGAGCAATTCTGACGAGAGGAGCGGATTTGTGGCCTGTGGTATCTGTCCGTATATTTCTATTCACATATGTCGCCAGCTTACGGCAGCATGTGATACTGAGGCTCGTCTCGATAAAGGGCACACCACTGTGGCGTTGAATAGGAGGTTTGAGATATTCAAGCTGTTCTCTGTTCTCATATCTTCGACTGATAGCATCTTACACGCCAGTGTTCGGCTGAACGAGGCCAAACCACAAGGCTACAGATATCTTGGCACTTTTGAGCGACCAGAGGTAGAGCCGTCCTATTCGTTTTGCTAATGATCTCTGTGTTCAACTGCATTTAAGGCATTCACTGCTGTTCTCCAGTTCGGACCTGTGAAGTCAGCCGCCCATGCTCACGCTTCAGTGCCCAAGGCTCGTCTGAAGTGAAGCAAAACAGCTGAAGGAATACAAGGCGGGTATGACGATGCATTCGTTCGAGCAAACGGTAGCTCGATCAATCCGGTGGATATCGCGATTCGTTAGTACGTCTGCCGGAACTCGCTACATCAGGTGTCGCATCCGCCATCCTCTTACTATGTATCAAAGAAGTGGACATTCCTTATCAAGCAGCTGGTCTACTAAGACTCATATTGGCTTGGTGACCGTCCGCACAAAATTTGAATGGGCCTCAACTAAATTCATATCTGGAGATGACATTAGCTATGTCCTTTGCGAGACGCTCCTGCCAAGAGACTGGCAATGTAGGCTAAACGTGTCAAGAGTACAATTGATCTTCCCCGGAAACCACAGATAACCCCCAAAAGAGGTATGGGCTATGTCTTGCTTATGGAACGCTCATCATTCTTATACATGGGAATCTGGCTGCCCCAGAAGAGCAAATCTCTTTCACTCTTTTCCTCAGTTATATCGAAGCACACTCTCCAATGCTTTTTTCACCCGAACATGTTCCCGTCCGGAAAGTTTCATGCACTGAACACATGGGGGAAATCCTGTTAACGAAAATGCCCGGTGATCATTAACTGATGACTTATCCGCGCCAATCAGACTGTTACGTCAAACAGCCAAAGCTTCAGGCAACAAGTCGCATTCAAAGCATCTGAGTCGCACTGACGCAGCTTCATCATATCTGTCGAGATTTCGATGCATGGAGCCTAGAGGTCTCTCAACGATAGCGTGTAGACGCTTGTTGCTTTAGCACTTGTGAATTTTCGAGACATTCATCAACGTATCTGTTTTTTGACTATCTCAGCCTTGCAACCAGCATATAGATGGTGGTGAAATTGTCCTTCCCGTCGACCGCGTGAAAAGTTTTCTTGGCAGTCCCTGAGATCCGGTGAGGCCTCAGTGTCATGATATCACGCTTCTGACTATGAAAAAGTTGCATCAAACGCCATGTAAACCTCAATAGTCTTCGATTCGATGCTTTGATGATTTAATGTTTTGAACCTCCGACGCTTCACGTTTCAAACTTTCAAAGTGCCTAGCTTAAATCTCGCTGAAACCTCTTGAAGCCAGGGGTTACAGTGCTGACTAGCTGCTAGCCCAACATTGAAATGTACATATCCACCGCGTCTTCTGTCATAGCCAGATCTCCTTTTCATATCATCCTTCCTTGATATTTAACTACGAGACAGCTTTCAGACGCAAGACATCTTCGAGAGTATTTACCCTTGGCTCTTCGCCTAAAGGACCACATCAGAAAATAAGAACTCGACTGCGATCAACACCAGCGTGTGCATATCCTTCATCAACGGCATCACTTGATCTTTGACAGATCTTTGACAGATCAAGATCAGCTGTTCGCGACATCTCAATGATCGCATCTTTTCCGACAGCTGTCATTATTCTCACGATAAAAATCGTGAGAACTCCGAGGCAATTGAAGCGGCCTGTATATAGTTCTGTAGCTCTCCACAGCGGAGGTTTTCCTGTTTCTGCTGCTACTTTGTCCAAATCCCAAGTCAGTTGCGCGTCTATCGATGGAATACCGAAACCTTTGCGCCTTTCACATTCGATCCTGCTGTCGTCCGGAGTCTTGTGATAATGGCATCCTTAGATGTCCATTTCGATTGAGCTTAAGATATACCTTGAGGGAAGCAAGTTGGCTTCATGGCATAAGTCGACTGATTGACTGATTTGGTAATGCGCCGTGGGTAAAGCATACTCTCAAGATGCCTTCATACATATCGCTTGACGCATTAGGTCACTCACGGCACACACCGCGTTAAGACCTGCTATATATCCGCAACAGAAGGGCCCGCAGTATCTATGCTTGTCTGGCAGCAACCTACTTCCTTCAGAGTCATTGGACAACACCCTGAAGCTTGCCCTTTCGGTTCTTGGAAGGCTATCAGGATGATCGTTAAGGTTCATCAGACAGGGCATTTAGTTTGCTATACTCGTCGGCGGAGAAGTGTGCCAGGCATAGCGAGCTGAACGGCGCTGCCATTTACGCGGCTCCGGCCGACCAGCCGACGAGGAGGCTACTGTAGAAAGCTTCCGCCGCGGAGATCTCCGCCGCTTTTGAGACAGGAAGACGAACGGGAGTTGCGATGTGGGACCCCGGTTGAGCGGGCCAATCGCGCACGCGATCTTGGGAGCTTGTTGATCAGATACGGGGGAAACGGACTCTCAGGCGCTGCATAAAAGGCTCAAGATAGCTAGCTAGACTCCTTCCGCCCATCTCGACGGTATCGACATCGCTAGGTAACGACATCGCAACCTCCAGAAGCGAGAATGCCCCGACGGATCTTGGTATCATTTGGAGTGGATGTGGACGCCGTGGCTGGATGGCAAGTCGTCCGTGCCCTCACGGCGATGTTGTACTGATGAGGCGTTTTTGGTCAGGCTCGGATCATACGGCGGAGAGGATTCGCCCGGCGATATCTCAAGGGTATGCAGCAGTGCCAACTTTCCAGCCATTCAAGCCGGGACTTGACATCCATTGCAACAGGGAATGTTTGCCGGTGAAGTGGGGACACCTCGACTGCTGAAACTCTTCAAGAAGTACGGCATCAAGACGACATGGTTCATTCCTGGTACGACGTTCTTCTCCGCGCGAAACAGTCTCTCAGTTATTTTGCGCGACAGGCCACAGCTTGGATACGTTTCCGGAGCAGATGGCGGCCGTTCGTGATGCGGGGCACGAGATGTGAGTGCAGCCTCAATATTGATGGCATGGCTCTGATCATGACTGCAAAAAAGTGGCCTTCACGGCTATTCCCATGAAGTAAGCGTTCTGATTACCGCTTGAGCGGTAGCTGACCTCCTCTTGAGAACCCGACGTCGATGACGATGGAGCAGCAGCGCGATATCCTGGAGCATACATTCGCTCAACTCACAGAATTTTGCCACGGGAAGCGGCCCGTCGGATCGGTCGCTCCGTGGTGGGAGGTCTCGAAGGAAGGAACGAACATGCTTTTAGACTTTGGAATTCGATACGGTGAGTATGCTGTTCCTGCGGCCTACTTGAAATCGGTGCTGAATCAGGAGCATAGACCACAGCAACATGGCACACGATTGTCAGCCATACTGGTTGCGCGACCAGGACACGTGGACCAAGATTGACTACAAGGCGTCTGCTAAGACTTGGATGAAACCGCTGGAAAGGGGCAACGAAACGGGCATGGTGGAGATTCCTGCTTCATGGGATGTGAGTCTCTACGGGGCTGACCGTCAAACGCTGTCTGACCTTGTGTGTGCAAAATCTTAGCTCGACGACCTCCCTCCCCTCAGTATGTCGCGACGATAGAACGTGCAAGCACTTGTCACTAATAATCCCGGCTGGCCGTTACTACAGTGTTCAGTGAGTACATTTGAACTACGTCATTTGGCTTTTGAGCACTCATTACCGCCATAGTCAAGGATTCGGCCAACAGTCATGGATTTGTCGATGTCCGAGTGATTGAGCAGAAATGGAAGGACATGTTCACCTACTTCTACCGGTGCGCTGCGATCTTTCATCTCGCCACCTGTTAAAATGTCCTGATTTCGGTATCTCAGAGAGGAGACGGAAGGGTTCTGTTTCCCGATCACTATTCATCCTGATGTATCGGGTCGTCCTCGTAAGCGGATCTGGCGGGAGTCTTGCTATGGTTTAACATTATCCCTTGTGCGATCAGACGTACTCTTGATGTTGGAACGCTTCATCGAATTCGTCAACGAGCACGAAGGTGTCGAATGGGTACCCATGGTCGAAATCGAGAAGGACTTTCGACAGCGGACGCCCGTCCCAAAGGGAGCGAGGATGCCTAAGGAGTTGTAGAAGGGATTGGAGTAGGCTCAGCAACACCGGTGAATAGCTGGGAGCAAGTGATCAGGTTGTACAATCTACTGTGATGGAAATCATCGACTTCGTTTCCAGTCTGCGGACATGGGCCTATCATTTGCCAGACGAGAAGCCCGATGGTTAACGTCTGCTTCCTTCGCTAAATACGTGCAGTGCAGCAACCCGGGTTCCCGACATCCAAGAGACTGAATGCAATAGCTCCGCCAGAGAGCATCGATACAAATTTTCTTCTCCCTATCCTTGCCCTACTTTGTGAGATAGTCCTGGTCGGACTGCATGTAGTATCGCAAGAGCGTCTGCATCGACGGATCCGCCACACTCAAGTCCACTGGTGCCTGACTCGCCTGACCCGCCGGAACGCCGTTGAACATGATTCCTGCACTTTGAGCGAAATCTGGCGGCGGCTCGAAGTACCCGTGGTTGATGCCGTGCTGCCACGGATCGATGTCTGGAAAGTAGAGCTGTTCCAGACTTTCGCGTGGGAAAGAATGTCTGAATGCATGCGTCAGTGACGGTCATGGCAACTACGGGATTCCCCTACCCCATGGGTTCCGGAAATTGCGCATGTTCGTCTGCGGATGGGAGCTGCATCGGCGGACTGCAATTCTCCCCCAGTTGCAGCGGGGAGTAGTAGCCCTCGAGAGGGGTCGTCAAGTACTGCTCTTCTGAGTGACTTGACTGATGGAACGGATATGATGCTGATTCGGCCGCGTGGTGCGTCATCGGAACGGTTTCTGCTATCGGCATTGGAATAGAAGTCGCTTCGCGCCGGCGAACAGATTGGTCGGGAAAAATGGATGGATCTGGAACATTCAGGTGCATCTGCCGGGTCATGTGCGCCTCGTTGTCATGCTGGGCGAATACTCCTAAAAAGTCAAAATGAGCCGCTTCCTGCTTGGCAGGAAGTGCATGTCCCGCTGGTGTTGATTCCGGAGTTCCCTGCATCTTGGCGCCGTACTCGACGAGGAGATTCTCGAGGAGCTTCTGCTTCTGTTGTCCCGCTGGCCAACTGACGGCCATGTGGCTCATCAGGCGAATGCAGTCTTTGGCGCGACTGAGTGCGTCGGCCTTGCGTTTTGGTGTCTTGTTACTGACGAACGCGAGAAGATGGGTGGTCCCGGCGACGAAGCAGCATTGCAGGGCCGTCGGCGGGCAAAATCGTAGGTCATGGAGCCGATGCCAGGTCTGTAGCAGATTCACAATGTGAAGGGCCGCTCGATCGCAGTGCTAGAGACGGTCAGAACCTGCCGCAACGTGCAAAGACGATGACCCGAACCGACCTTGATAGCCAGCTGCGCGCTGTAACCCTCATGTCCGGGCTTTGATGGATTCCCGGGAAGCCTTGCCGTCGGTCTATAGAACGGACGATGCAGGAGCACGCTCAGCCACGACCAGCTGAGATGCATCATCAGAATATGGGGCAATAGGTTTTTCGTCGAATGGCTGGTAATGACGAGTTGCGGCGGGAGTTGCTCGTACCATGTCGTAAGGGAAAGGCTGCAACATGTCAGCGAATGGACAGCTACGTTGACGCAGTGGCAAATGAGCCTACCTGATTTCGCTTATGACACCCGTGCTGGCGAGTGTCGGAAGATCCGCTCTGAGGCCGTACCTACAGGACGTGAGTGACGCTCCACCTCTCCCCGATCACGGCGGCACTTACAAAGTGTTCATTATCTTTGCCCCAATCTCCATCAACTTTACCGTCTCCACAAACGCCGAACTGACATATGTCGGCTGAGGCTTTAGCTGGACGTCGCGGTCGGTGACGGTGTCGGGCGTCCAAATCATGGCGTCGAGCTGCTCGTCGATGGTGGGTATAGGGGTACTGCGCAGCGTCAGCGCAGGAATACATCTCGACTTGGAAAACATACGTGTGTTCGGGAATGTTGACGGGACGTCCAACATAGGGCGCCCATACCCCTTCTTGAACGACTGCCGTCCAGAACGTGACGTTGCGCTACGGGGAAATTAGATGGCCAGAGTTGCATCGGTGGGAGCTGATGGACGTACCTCTCGTGCCTGGACCTCGGTGAGCTTTTCCGACTTGACCATGGGCGAGTTGTCGATGTTGAGCCCGACTGAGCAACGTTCAGCAAGGAAACAATCGGAAACTCCCGGAAACTCACGAGCCAAAGCACACCTCAACGCCATACCCATATACAGCCAACCGATATTGTGTTCCGCTGCTGTGGAATGATAACTCGCAAGATGCAGCAACGCTTGCACCGTCGCCACCGTCGGACTTGTCCCCTCCTGCTCTACGCAATTCTTGGCCTCGACGGCAAACCTATTGCGTGTCTCGCCGAGCCGGAGGTACGGATTGTCGGAGAAGCATAGTGCGATGGCGAGGATGGCGTTGTGAAGCATGGGCGAGTAGTGCGGCGTCTTGGGCACCGGTGGTAAGCTGTATAGCGCGACGTGCATGTCTTCGCGAAAGAGAACCGGATGTGTCCGCTGACCCCATGATGCGTAGTACCGGAAGAATCGGTCGATGGCGAGATTATGTTCCTCCTCGGTTAGCGGGATATCGGGCGGCAAGTACTTGCGGAATCCGGGAATGGCACACTCGGGAATTTCGGCGGTTGGCGACCGCCTCGCTTGGGAATTGGATATGCTGAGATGGCGGAAGGCGGAGGTCGGGCCGTACACCTGGAAATCGCCCGTTTCGTTTTCGACCAGGTGCGTCTGCGGCCACTCGGCATCATCGTCATCTCCTTCACCGTCATCCTGACGCTCTCCCGCTTTGGACATGTCCCCTCCCTCGCCGGCATGTCCTGGATCCAGCCCGTGATCCCTCAACCGCTTCTCCAAGTCCGCGATCCGCGTCTGCAGAGCCTCGACTTGCTGGCGCGAGATGGGTTTGCGCAGGTCTTCGCGCGAGTCCCAGCAGCATTCGTCCTTGTAGACCTTGCACGTTCCGCACTCTGGATGTACACCGTCGCACTTGACTCGCCTGGACGGATATCAGCCTCGCGAGGCATCCTCAGCACGCCCACTCGCCCACTCACCTCCGGCGACAGTTCTCACACGCCTTGCCGACGTTGTGCCGGCGCTTCTTTCCCTCGGGCGCTGCGTGTTCCTGCTTTGTCGCCATGGCATCCTAGGACAGGGACAGGGACAGGGATAGGGACCGGGACCGGGGCGTAATTAGGGGACAAGGAGGACCTGAATGTGCTATCTACCCGACCCGCTTGGCTCCGGTGCGGTGCCCCAGCGCGTAAATCCCCGCAAATTCCCATTTTCGCAGGAAAACAGATGCATTCGGGCAGATCGGTCGCGCCGTCAAGCGCGTGGTAGGAATGGAATGCATTCGGTCGAGCGGACAGTGCTCATACAAGTGTGCTATATCATGTCCCAGACCCACCGTAGCGATGGCTGATCTCCCATCGAGAGCGTATCGCTATATGGCCGCCGAGCTGCGGCCACGCTTATCGTGAACACCGAGCGACATCGCCGACAATGTTGTGCTTGACCTTGTCGTCCGCGAACGCGTAGACAGTCTTGTGCTCTCGAATGGTGTACAGCTTGGCACCATTCCTGTCGTTGAGCTCCTTCTCGAGCGCCGACAAGCTGGACGTGAACTCTTCAAATTTGAATGAGTCGGGCATAGACTTGCGGTTGCCGATCGAGTCATCTACCACCGAGCCGTGGGGACGAGCTTCCCCAGTGCTCATGCTTCGCCTTCGCTCTGGCAGCCCACCGGCATCCAGTCTCTGTCCCAGCGTTACTTCATCCGCGTTGACCGACGTGTCCGGTGAGGCCGCTTCTTGGATGCCAGGGAGGCCACTGGGCGACAGTGCCAGGCGTTTGACTGAACGAAATTTGTTGCCGAGTGGGTTCTCCGATGTCGCGTGCCACACAATGCGTCCGCCTGCTGCCGATTGAAGCATGAAACTTTCCCGGTCCTTCGCTGGCGATGAGGGCGCCTGTGCAAACTCGCCGAACTCGTCAAATGTAGAGTTTGGGACCAGTTGTTCGAGCGCGCTCTTGTTGGGCTCGGGAACGTTATGAAGAACTTCCAGTGCAGACATGGTATCTTGACGTGCGCGCAGGGCAACAGGACGAATGGGACTGGCAGAGTCGATTGCCGTCAGTCCCTTGGCAAAGCGGGTTTGCTTCGGGGATAGGAACACGTCGTCGCCGACCGGAACTGGCCATGCGTTGGCGAGATTGGTCATACTTGGCTTCCCCTCGAGTCGTGCGCGAATCACGTTTGGGAGATGGGCGGGCCAATGCGTGAAGGAAGGCTCGCCTTGACGTCAGGCTCGTCGAGACTGCTGCTGGAACTCGATGATGCCGGCTGCCTTAAGCCGTCCTTGCGCCCCCAAACAAGCCGCTGAGACGACTCTGAACATCGTGCTTGTCGCCAGAAATCGCTTCAAGACTCAGCTTGGGCAAAGCGTCTTCGACCAATTTGAAAGCCTCATCCATTGGATCTTCGTCCTCGGAAGCTTGTCGTCTTGCCGTGGGCGATTCAAAGTCGAATTCGGGAATTATCAGAGGGCCTTCTGGCTGCTGTTGTCGCTCAAAGCCCCTCGACGGCGGCGTCAACGCTCGCTCCTGCTGCCGCTCATCTTGGTCGTAAAGGTCATGCTCTTCGGGACATTCGCTGCCGGATTCGGAGTCTGCTTTCAATTCCGCATCGAACAATGGGCTCGTCGTACTTAACAAGGCGGGCAGCGAAAATATCAGGGATAGGCCAAACATATTGGTCTGCAGGGGATAAGCGTCGCACAGCAGCATAAATCCTGTACTCACAGGACTTGACGCCGGCTGTTGACCTGTCGGTTTCATTTCCTCCTTTTCGACTGGACCTGGCATCCCGATAACCGGCGTCCGCTGAAAAGGTTTCGGTAGTGACCTCTTGCCGTTCATGCTGCCCCCTACAACGTTTGTCTCGGAGCAGGATAGGACTGACGTGGGGCGCCGAGTTGATCGGCCGTTGATGCGCGAGGTGACGATCGTCGTAGTTCAATTGCCGAGACGACCACCCCCGGCTTTCGTTGATCTTCGCTATCCTCGCCCCATCGGAAATGGAGTACCCTCGATCATCCTCCCCGTCGCTATCGTCTTCGCCTTCCAGATGTCGCGTGCGTTGCACGAACCTTACCATCGGTCACGCAGGCATGCCAAGTCCGAGTCCTCGTGTCGCCATGGCTCGAGCAACTTTTGCTCGTTCAGCACGTGACGTGCGGTCGAGCGGGATCCCTCTTTCTTGTCGTTGTGCTTGCTCAGATTGACCGGCGCTGATTCGAGTGGCGGTCTGGATGGCAACGAAGGGATCGACCAATGGACCTTCTTGATGCGATCCGATATCGTCGTGATGTTGATTGGCTTGAGCGACCGCCGGCGTCCTGACATCCGCACTTCGTAGCATCGGTCCGTTGCCTTGTCTCGCAACGCAGGCTGCTGCACCGGCGATTTGTGGTGCGCTCGTTGCACCCCTTGCGTTGCGCCTGTCGCTCGACGTGATGCGTCCGTCCAAACGGAGCACCCGCCTCGTCGACCAATCCATACCCTGTCCGCGCCAATCCAATCTTCTCCATCAACTCTCCGAGAGACAACCCGATGTCGTCCCTGTGAACGTAGCCCTCCAACGCTGGGTCCGACTGCGAGCGTGGCGGCGAGAGGTAGCCATCTTCCACGAGCAAATCAATAAAGTTGGCTGTCGTACTTTGGTCCTCGTCTTCATGCTGGTGAGCCGAGTGATGATCCAGCGCCGCGACGTATCCCCGGTATCCCTCTTCTTCATGCTCTTCTTCCGCATAGCCAGCGCCCCGTTCCCGCTGCAACGGCGACCGGCCACCTCGCGTGCCCGAAATGAGGCTTCCATAGCGTCGGAGTCCGCTGAGGTCCATCTCGGGGCTCGGAGTCGCTTCCTCGAATGAATCTTATCGTCAATGTTGCGGATGTTGTCCCGATCCGAGCAGCACCTCGTCCCAGCTGTCCCCCTCTTCTTCGTCCAGCTGCTCGTCTTCCCATTCTTCCGCGCCACTCGACTCCGTCTGGAAATCCTTGACATCCACGACATCTCGGAAGGTGACGATCTTGCTTTGGCTCGTTCCGCGAGAAAGGTTTGATGAGGAGTATGTCGAGGTTCCGTAAACTTTAGCAGTGCTTGACGGCTCGGACAATCGTGGTCCGCGCAGTCTGCGGGACGTCAAGGATGATTTCGTAGGCGAAGCCGCAGCAGGCGATTGATGCTGCATGACGAGGGCGATCGACGCGCCGGATAGCCCTGGCGATTCCATCGGCCGGGCGGAGCGGGCAACCTGTCGGATCTGATGACTGAGGGCACCGCTTTCTCCTCATTCGGCACGACTGGGGCTTCACACTCCATCCGCTGAAGGAACGCCAACCGTGAGACGTGACCTTCGTTGGCGAGGTTCCCAATACCCTTTTTTGCTGACGGCGACTCCCCGTGGATCGACGCGGATGCTGAAGAAGGGACGCTAAGACTCGATCAATAGGGCGTTGAGGCGCTGGCTTGGGTGAATCAGAGGATGCGGGCATGATCTGGTATAGTAGAAAGTCATTCTCAATATTGCGTTCAGGAGCGGGAATGTCGGGAGTTTGGGCTTACGGGCGTCAGGAAGTTGGCATACCGGCGTATATACTCTGTGCCTCTGAGCTCGAGCTGGTCAGTCCGTTGATTGGGGGTGTCGAAGGTAGGGTGAGTTCCCAACGTCGATGAGCACAAGACGCATCTCGTCAAAGAGGGCCTTGAAGCCCTGCTCCACGTATCCGACTCGTCCGTCCACCCAACGCTCTTCGCTTCGTCCAGCGAGCCAATATCACTCCACGTCCTGCCTGTTGTAAAGTCTAGGAAACCCCACGTCGCGTATGTGGCCGCCGAGGGGTCGAGGTCGTATTTCTTGATTAATTCATGATGTTGGACTCGTTCTGCTTGGCGAATGCAGCGGCAGAGTGCAGGAGGACATTTCCTTCACCAGCTTTGCTCGCATCCGGAGCGGCATCCGCTGGAGGCTGAGCCAGGCTCAAGCCAAAATAGCTGCGTTGATTCGAAACTGTTTAGCGATGTTCGAGTCAAGCTATCGCTGAATCGCTCACTCTGCAACCTTTGGCCTCAACTCAGCAAACTTCAAGGGCTTTCCGTTGTGAATGTTGAATGCACGATCGTAGGCTTTGTCATTCTTCACCAAGAACAACTGATGAGCCGCGTTGTGGCAGGTCGTAGGTTTCGCTGCTTCCCGGGAATATCAACGGTTGTCCGGTCTCCTTTAATATGGCGGCATAAAGTCCCAGGGCGACGGCACTACATTTTAAGCCAGGGATAGAATCAGGTGGTGTCAAGAGCAGCCTTAGTCCAAGGCTTACAGTGACATGAAGTTACCCTGTTGGGAATCGATTAGCGTCAGCAGCCCTTCACGCGAGAGTTTCCGGTGTTGTTGCTCACCTTTGACTGTCCCACGATAAAGTTCGGTCTTAACACGATCCAGTGGTAGCCGCTCTTTATGTCAGCTTCCTGGAGCATGTCAGCTTCCTTGAGCATGTCCTCTTGCACGTAGTAAAAGTTAGGGCCTTGATGTCCAGGCGCGCTCTCTCGGAACGGAGTCTCGGCAAGGGAGGCTCCGCCTTTGTGAACACCGAAATCTAAAGCTCATAACGATAAGACAAGTTGCGAACCTTTCGGCTCCCGACTTACACTTCTACCCGGTCTGCAGCAGGAGGATCTCGAGCTGAGCTTGGTAGCCACTTGGGCCAACGCTTCCAAAGACTGGATGGATTCTCTTTAGCCATGTTGTTGCGATACGGGCTACGGAAGTGAAAGAGACTTACGTTACAAAAAGCTTCCCACTCTTGCTCACCATTGCTCCGTCTCGAACTCGTCGACATCCGCGACATCTCGGGAGGTGTCGGTCTTGCCTTGGCTCGTTCCACGAGAGAGACTTGATGAGGAGTATGTCGACGATCCGCCCACTTGAGCCGTGCTTGAGGGATCGGACAGCCGTGGTCCGCGCCAGCTGCGGGACGTCAAGGATGATTTCGCGGAAACATCGAGTCAGCTGGATGGTGACGAATCGGCGGCCGAGCAGATGATGGTATATTTGCACAGGGCGTTAGGGGCGCGTGTATAAAATCGCGCTTACGCGTTTTCTACGCTTCATGGCCGAATTGTAGCGCGAACCCCCCTTTGGCACAAATGCGAATTCGTATTTTACGGTCCACGCCATGTCTACACCTCATGACCGGTGATGTGGCCGGCGGCATTGGGCACGTAATGGCGTCATCTGTGGAGCCCGTGGATTCCGCTTAGATCGGGGTACCTGCCGTAGCAGTCTGACCGGTGACAGGCCCCACGACCTGTCGTGGGGTCGTTTACGACTCCGCCTACGAGTCACGGGATTCCAGCCTACATTCTTGCTATCAGTCGTAATGGTCCCGTCAACGTGTCGCCCACCGCCGATAGCACGGATTGTATGCGTCATAGCCACCACACTCTCACTGCCCACAGCCCTGGTTTCCTGCAGGCTCTATGCTTGCGCGGGTTGCGACAGCTAGATGACATCACACCCATACCGTGTTCCCTCCCTTCTACCTGCATGACATGATTGCATCCCGTTGCCCTTCACCGCTCCTGTCACTGCTCGACCATGGGG